>CABHPQ010165795.1:2985-29636 GCA_902168405.1 Peromyscus aztecus | reverse complement strand
AAGGGACTCTCACATTGTCTTTACCTTTTTCTCATTTTTTTTCCTTTGATCATGAGAATTTCATACATATAAGCTGGGCATATATTTGTTGTATTAGTTTTTTTAGATGAGCTCTTATATAGCCCAGGCTAGCCTTAAACTCATTATGTAACTGAAGATGACCTTGAACTCCTGATCCTTCTGTTTCCACCTTCAAAAATGCTTGGATTACAGGCATGTACCACTACACTTAGCTTTACATTAACATTTTTTTGTAGTTGTTGTTGTTGTTTTGTTTTATGAGACAGGGTTCCTCTGTGTAACTGTCCTAGAACTCACTTTGTAGACCAGGCTGGTCTGGAACTCACAGAGATCCTCCCATCTTTGCCTCCCACGTGCTGGGAGTAAAGGCATGTACCACTAGCACCAGGCAAGAGCCCATGTTTTCAAGGTTTGGCTCCTAGGTGGCACTCTTGGGAGGTAGTGGAACCTCAAGGAGGTCCTGGGGTCACTGGGAACATACCCTGAGTGGGATGCCCGTTCCCGTCCTCTTCTTTGCTCTCTGCCTGAGGAGGTAAGTGGCTTACTGAGCCAAGCACTCTCACCACGTTGTGCTACGGTGGCCCAAAGCAACAGGACCACTGGCTCAACCACAGAGTGCAACCTCCAAAACCATGAATGCGAAAAACCTTGGTTATTAACTATCTCAGGTAATCTATAGTAACATGAAGCTAAACACAGGGAAAAAAGAAGTCAAGGAGAAAAACTTAGGCAGTCTTTCCAAGCTTGTCCAGAACAAGCTATAGCATATGACCAGTTGACTCACCTAGGGCTGTGTGCTCTTGGCCCATGCCCTGAAGCAGATTTCAGTTCATGATTGGCTTTCCTGTGGTCTTCCTCTGCAGTGAGGGCTGCTTATTCACCTAGGCCCCACTAACCCTTAGTAAAGCAACATTTTGTGGTGAGAACATTTAAGATCTGGTCTCAGTAATTTTCAGGTAGCCACCATGATGTACACCAGAGTTTTTTCCCAAAAAAGTTTTTGTTCCTGTTCTGCAATGCTAGAGACAAGCCTCACACATGTTTAGTCTGTGTGCTGCCACTAAGCAACGGCCCTACCTCCAAGAGAATTTTTGTTTTGTTTTGTTTTCTTGTTTTGTTTTGTTTTGTTTTGTCTTGGAGACAGGGTCTCACTATGTAGAGACCAGGCTGGCCTAGAATTCACTGTGTAGACTAGGCTAGCCTCAAACTTACAGAGATCCAAAGGACTCTGCTTCCCAAGTGCTAGGATTAAAGGCATGTGCCACTACCCACCCCCACCCCTGCCGAGAGCATTTTCCTTCAATGTCTGTATTCTGGGGCCTGGAGAGCTGGCTCAGTGGTCAGGAGCACTGGTACTTCAGAGAACCTGAGGTTCAGTTCCCAGCATCTACATGGCAGCTCACAACTGCCTATATCTCTAGCTCCAGGGAATTCCATGCCCTCTTCTGGCCTTCACAGGCACTGGACACTTAAGTGTACAGTGTGTACATATATAATGGGTATATTATATATGTAATACATAAATGCAGGCGTACACACACATAAAAATACTCAAATTTTGAAAAAAATTAAAATTATGTACTCTTTTCCAAGTAACTTAGAGATAAGCCAGCATAAACCCATGAAAATAAAAACATAATAATCAACATTGTACCTGCCCAAGTTAAATATGCTAATTGATGGCCATGTCTCTCTCTCTCTCTCTCTCTCTCTTTTGTTTTTTTTGAGACAGGGTTTCTCTCTGTAGCTTTGCGCCTTTCCTGGAACTCACTTTGTAGCCCAGGCTGGGCTTGAACTCACAAAGATCCACCTGGCTCTGCCTCCTAAGTGCTGGGATTAAAGGCGTGCGCCACCATCACTCAGCGATGGCCATGTCTCTAATTTATGTAGTTAAATTATGTAGAGGAGTTCGGTACTAGCCAAGCATGGATGCTCATGATTGTCGTCATACAAGTTCCAGGCCAGTCGGGGCTACATAGCAAGACCCTGTCTCAACACTCCTCTTCTCCCCCAAGAGCTCTACAAGCCAGGAATGTTGGTGGTACATGCCTGTAATCCCAGTACACAGGAAGCTGAAGCAGGAGGATTGCAATTTTAAGGTCAACTTGGTTTACATAGTGAAATCCTGACACACACACACACACACACACACACACCATATAGCTGATTCATTGTATTCTCTCCAGTTAAAGTCCTGTAATATTTATAAAAAGTCCATAAAGTTGTAATCATATGGATAGATCTGGGAAGTCTGTTGTAGTTAGGAGCTGAATCAACAGTCCCTGTGCATGAGCCTCCTGAGCAATGCACTAAGGATAAAAGAATAAAGAACCAGCTTTCAAACCATCAACTATGAGAAAACAGACTCTAACAGCCCTGGCAGAGACTTACCGGAGTCACTGCTTTCACTTGCCCAGAAGTGACAGGAGTTGCTACGCCACTGTCTGTGATCACAAACTGACCCGGGGGCAGTGTCATCATTTGAATTTCAGATGCTGAAAACAGGAAATAAACAAATTCAGTGGTCTTAGATTTTAGTGTAAGTGCTGTAAGAAGCAAATGCTTCTCTCCTTATATTATGGGTTATATCCCAGTAAGTCCATGAACTGAAAAGACAGTAAAGTGGAATGCATTTAATACACACAGTCAGCTAGGCACTGTAACACACACCTTTAATCCCAATACTGGGGAGGCAGAAGCAAGGGGATTTCTATGAGGTCAAGGCCAGCCTTGCCTACATAGTAGTTGCAAGGTAGCTAAGGCTTCAAAGTAAGACCCTGTTTTTAAAAAATATTATATATACAAAAAGAACCCCACATACATTACCAAGCATTATAGCTTAGTCCATTCTACCATAGGCATATTTAGAACCTGTATATTAGCCACAGGGGACAAATCCACCAGGACCAGTCACAACAACAAAGTAAGACCCCCACCTGAAAAGCAGAAACCCCAAATGGAGACGGCTGTGTTCTTGCCACACCAACAGTAATCCTGTGCTGAAAATCCTGCATGTACTGGGCCTGCTGGCCCAGTCTATAACCCAAGTACTCTGGAGGCTAACACAGGAGGGTCTTGTTGTTGTTTTGTTTTGTTTTTGAGACAGGGTCTCATGTATCCCAGGATAGCCCCAAACTTGCTGTGTTGCAGAAAATGACCTTGAACTTCTGAGTTTACAGGCATGTGCTCCCATGCCCAGTTTATGCTCTGCTATGGCTTAAACCCAAGGACTCTTGAATGCTAGGCAAATGCTCTACCAGCTGAGCTACATCTCCAGCTTTGGCTACATAGTGTGTTTGAGGCTTGTCTGAGCTCTATGAGACCAAAAAGCCAAGAGAAGAAAGATCCTAAGTGCTAAATTGGAGACCATCCATAACTGCCAGTGCTCACATTCCTACTGAGATAGTTCCCAAGGTTTCCAACGCTTGCAAGACCTTATGGCAGTGTGATCCCTACCCCTCCTTCATCCTTTTTGTTTTGTTTTTTTATACTGGTTTCTCTGTGTAGCCCTGACTGTCCTGGAACTCACTCTGTAGACCAGGCTGACCTGGAACTCAGAGATCAGCCTGTCTCTGCCTCTGGAGTGCTGGGATTAAAGGCATGTGCCACCACATCTGGCCTGATGTGATTTCTTTCTTTTTTTAAATAAATTTATTTATTTATTTTCCCTGATGTAATTTCTTGAGTGACTGGACCTCTAACAATAATTGCATGTGTGTGAAGAGGCTAATACAGAGGGACCAAATATAAGAAACAACCAATGTCTCCTCACTCAAAAGTGGCTTTCCAAATATTCACAAAGATAAATACTCAACTTTTGTTTTGTTTTGTTTTCGAGACAAGGTTTCTCTGTGTAGTTTTGGTGCCTGTCCTGGATCTCGCTCTGTAGACCAGGCTGGTCTCAAACTCACAGAGATCCTCTGCCTCTGCGACTAAAGGCATGCTCTTGTTTACTTGTCTGTGACAGTGTCTTTCCATGCAGCCCTGGCTGGCCTGGCTCTCCTCCTGCTTCTCTGCCTACCAAGTACTGAGATTACCGGCTGAGGTTACAGGTGTGTGCTACCATATCCAGCATAATATCTTTTTCTCTGTATAAAATGTTTCTACCTAATTAATGAGTAGGAATAACAGAATCCAATCAGAGTACTACAACTTTGCAAGTCCCGATGAAATCAAGAACCTAGAGACTATAAACACTAATGGCTCCTAACATCACAGGAAGAGAAGCAACCCACCCCCACACCAGCTGAGTGCCCTGAGGGAAAAGAATCTGACCCTGATTAAGCCTCTAGATCTAGTTGCTAGTTTAGAGGAAATAAACAGAAGGAAGTATGTCAAGCAATAACATGAGGATGCTCCCAGCAAAATCCAGAGTACGGGAACTACAGGACATGTAGCCAGTTTCTTCAACACAGACACACCAGCTGCAAGGGGAGAGCGGGGACGTGTGAAAAGAAGCTCCCGAGATACAGTCAGCTGCAATGCACGGCCCTTACTCAGACTCCAATTCAAACAAGAAATTAAAAACCTTTCTCAGGCAATCAAAGAAACATGGATACTGACTGGGTATCAGAACTATATCTGAAGATGTTAAAGAATTATTTCCATTTACACAGAGAAACCCTGTCCCGTGGGGGGAGAAATGAAAAAAGAAGATTTCCATTTATTTCTTTAGACTAAATAATAGCAATAGTGTGACTATATATATGTGTGTGTGTGTGTGTGTGTGTATGTGTGTGTGTGTATATGTAGCCAGTGTATGTGTATATATATATATATATATATACACATATATATATATAGTCAAATATATATATTTGGTTTTTTTTTTTTTTTTTTTAGGCAGGGTTTCTTTGTATAGTTTGGAGCCTGTCCTGGAATTCACTCTGTAGATCAGGCTGGCCTCGAACTCACAGAGATCCACCTGCCTCTGCCTCCCAAGTGATTAAAAGCATGCGCCACCACTGCCCAGCTGTGCCAATATTTTTTTTTAATGTTTTGGGCTAGGGATTGCTCAGTAATATAGCACATACTTAGCATATGCAAGGCCTTGTGCACCAAAAAACAAAGTTTATTGTGGGTTTTTTTTTCATTTATTTTCTTTTTGGGGTGTGTGTGTGTGTGTGTGTGTGTGTGTGTGTTACATGCATGCACATGTGGAAGTTAGAGGAAGACATCACTTATCTGCCTGTTTCAACTGTATTCTCCGTATTACGACAGGGTCTCTCACTGAACTTGAAACTCCCTTTTCACTGGGCCGCTCATCAGTGTGCTCCAGTATCTGCCTGTTTCCACTTCCCAACTGGGTTACAGGCATGAGCAGCCATGCCCAGCTTTTACTTGGGTCCTTGGGATCTGAACTATGGTCCTCAGACTTGTGTAGCAAGTACTTTCACCCACGAAGATGCTTCCCCTGCCTCCTTTCATCCACGAAGACGCTTCCCCTGCCTCCTCTCTGTTTTTTGGAGACAAGGTCTCAAGTAGCCCAGGTTGAGGCTGAGGATGACTTTGAATTCCTGAGTTTCCTCCTCCACATTCCAAGTTCTCAGGTTATAGGTGTGTGCCACTGTGCTCAGTCATTTCATTTTAGATACATACTAAAATGTTCAGAGATAAAGGATGTAATAGTTGGGGGTTGGGGAGAAAGGTAAGGCAAGGCTAAGCAGGCCTTGGGAACTGGTGAAGGCAAACAGGGGGTACAGAGGGTTCATATACTGTGCTCTCCACTGTGCATAACTCTGGAATCTTTTCCTAATAAATCATTTCAGTCCCAGAACACTTTTCTCAAGCTAGAATGTTAATTCGTGCTATGATTACTGTATGTATATACATCGTTTCACTTTCTTAAGTAAGTATAAATATCAGTCTATCTGCCAGGTTCTACTGGCATTTACTGAGTAAATGTCTTTTCCTGACAGAAACTAGAATTAGTCCTCATTGCAATCACCAATATTTCACTGAAAAGATTGGAAATATAACTAAACAGTAGAGCTTGCTCTTGATTCCAGGCCAAATCTGCAAAACACACACAAGGATGATCAGAACAAAGACAGGCCCTCCCAAAGAAACCAATGATAGAAAGTCAGAATGTGGTAGTGCATGGCTGTAATCCCAGCACTTGAGAGGCAGAGGCAGGTTGTTCAAGGCCAGCCTGGTCTACATAGCAAGTTCCAGAGCTACATAGTAAGACCCTGTCTAAAAAAATGATCAACTTTCCTTTCTCTGTCAGCCTCTAGTTCTCCTGCTTGCTACTGCTGGGGCCTGTCATCTGGATTTCTGATCCTTCACTATCTGCAGTGCTAAAGCTCTCATAGCTGCCAACTGATACCCAAGGCTCTTATCCAACTGCTGTATAGCGATGTCTTCCAGGGAGAAGAGAGGGAGCCTCCCAAGGAATCCTACTGGGCTCAGGAAGTCCAAGAAATTCACCAGGTCCTGGAAGTGTAGAAGTTCTAAGACTCACAAGGCCTTCCTACGCTGGGAAAGCAGCTGGAGAAGAGGCCCTCCATGGAACTAACTGCAAGTTAGACGGGGAGCTCCAAAGGTGCTGCTCTCATGAGTCACCATCCATGCTGGAGATGGCTCTGGGTTGATGAAGCTGCCTCTGTGTCACCTGTGAGAGTCTTTCATCCACGCTCCTGTAGGCAACCCCAACATACTCATGAGTTCACCAAGCTAGACCTGGGTGGAATACTTTCTGTCTGTCAGTGGGATATCCTATCTGGGATAAATAGACATGTCTTCACTTTTCTCCAGGGAAAGTCACACAGCCTCACTGGCACCTCAACAGGGACTGACAGAACCAAAGACGAGTTGAGAAGAATGGCTACATCGCAATGGTCGGTGACACGTGTGACTGAAGCCAGTCCAAGTGAGGGTTGTGCATCTGTGGGAGCAATCTCAATGTGACTACCTTTCCCTATGACATATAGGATGGTGTGCCTCTTTGCTATAGTGGCAACTGCATGTTTTCAGAAATAGATGACAAGATACATAGCCAAGGCCAAGCTATTTGAGAGCAGGGGTGAGGGGAGAGCAGATCCCAGGACAGCCATCTTCCCCTCCATAATATGGAGTAGCATATCTTGATGATAAGTGAGGTCTACCACATAAGTACAGGAATGTCCCTTCCCCAATAGCTGATGTGTAAGAGAATACATTTCAGTCCCTGAAAGTAATATGTTTGAGATAAGAGAATAAACAGGCTGTGACAGTTGTTGTATGGTCTTTGCTCTGGGCAGTAAGATACTCATGCAGCAGAGGCTAAACTGTCCATCCAGAAGGACTTTTCCCATGTAAGAGCGGAATTACAGTACGGAAAAAAACGTAAGGATGCTACCCTCAGCATTCACCTCTGATTTTGTGGGGGAAATAGGAAAAGGGGAGGATGAGATGTAGTTATTGGCTTGTCATACTTTACAGCTCATGGAATGCATGGGAAAGAGAATCCAAAAACTTGGAACCTGTGGGAAGAATTAGACAGCAAAAAAGAAGAAAAGGAGTAGAAGCAATAGAAGAGCCTTAGGTCGGCCCTTTAATACAGAGGAAGAGAAAATCTATGATTCAGCATGTGGATGAGTGGGCTTAATAATGGCCAGTACAGGAAACTATGATGACCAAGAATTACTCTGCCTCTGAATTGCCAGACTGGGAAAGACTTTTAAACAAGGAATGAAATAACCTGTCTCAGTCTGGACTATGGAACTGTGGCATGTAGGGACAGATGGGATCAGTCTGAGTGCTACAGAAGCAGAGAACTAAGAAATAAGACTGTCTATCCTTCCTTGAAACAAATGCTGTATAATCTAACACAGACCAAGGAAATGGGTGTCTCATAGACTGGCTCATACAAGCCACCAGAGACACTTGGTCATCACTGTTTGGGGTTCCCATCAACATCAGGAACCAGAGGACAATGGTGGAAGGGCAGTTATTACTAAAGAAATTGAGTAGGAGAGAGGCAGGGCTTGGTGCTCAGGTCACTGGTCCACGTTCTACTGTGTTCACCAGAGAGTTAAGAAGTTATTTCGGCATGGACTTTGGGACAGGCAGAGAGCTTTAGTGGCTTTGCTGTATCCCATAGCAAGATATGATGTTGATGAAGAAGGAGAGGCTCTGGCCGATCTGAATGACTTGGTCCAGCAGACCCATCAGGTTTATAAAGTACAAAAGCGATCAGGAGGGAGATGAGAGAGGAACAAAGCAGACAAAGGAGTCTGTTGAGTCACTCAAATGCAAATATCACAGTGGCATTCCTAGGAAAAAAGTTGACACTAAATCAAATGCTGTGTTAGTGAACCTAGAAGGCTTTAAAGCTAGAGCTATAGTTCACAAAAGACATAATGATTTAAAAAAAAAAGGTGAAAAAGATTTAAGCTTATTCTAGGGGAAACCAGTTAACTAAGTAAAATATGCTACATAAATTGTTCCCCTGAAAGTACACTGGGTGTGGAGATTATCCACTTAGCTTTGACCCTTTCAGCAGCCAGATATGGCCAAGGCAGAGGCAGCAGCCACAGTGCTGGCCTGTCAGAGCTAGAGCTAGAAAGCCAGTTCAGTGGCAGGCATAGCAGGTTAGAATGGGAGTCCTGGCCCCCACTTAGGCCTGAGTCTAAGAACCACCAAGACTTCTGGGCTGGGGATCCCATGCAGCAGCATTACCCCGGGAAAAGAAGGCTGGAAAATCTTTGTGGGTTTCCACTGAGGTAGGAAATCACTGTGGAAATCCACTGAGGGCAGATGGAGTAGTGTCCTCCTCCATGTTGCTACACCCAACACTGCTCTTTCCACAACTGATGCCAGTGATGGACTTTTTCATGCTATATTAGACCTTTGTAGTGTTTCTTTTTAGTATCTCCTTAGTCACTCAAGACCAAGGAACACTTGGAGTGGACAGTAGCAGGCCTTCGAGCTCCTGCATGCCCTCTGTTAAAAAAAAAAAAAAAAGGTTCTATTATTTTAAGCCCACTGTATCTCACAGATTTGGGAAAGTATCTTAAAGAACAGCAAAAACAACAGTTGAAGAGTCTAAATGAAGGCACATTGTATAGATGGGAAAAGGAGTTTCCTTGGAGCTATAGATATTGAATGAAAGCACAGTATGAGTTGTTTGCCAGGGGGTTCCTAGAGACCTACAAACCATAAGGCTATTGCCACTGCTGTTGGTTGCGTGCCAAAACAAGGTGGTAAGACCCTATTGCTTCAAACACTGTATTTCTTGGCTCTAGGGCACGGAAGGCTGGAATGAGGTAGGAGGCTCCCTTCTGCTAGCTGGCTTTCTCTGTTCTGACTGCATGGAAGGTCCAATACCCTGGGAGGAACTTATGCCTGATATTGTAAGCCGGGACAAAATCTGTAACTGGAGCAACCATCGATTGTTACGAATTATGCACACAGGGGAGCCAAGGCTGGCAGGACCAGGGCCCATGCGTGACGGAAAACATGCTGGGCAGATGCAGCGGGGGCGGCAGCACGTGGAAAGCCACAGCCAGGCACTGCATCTGCTCGGAAATGGTTTATTATAATAGGAGATAAAGAGGCAGAGAAGACAGAAAGGAGAGAGAGAAAGAGAAGTGCACACCTCACGGCGGGAAGGAAGAAAGCAGAAGAGAGAGACGTCAAGGGTGTGAAACCTCGTGGGAGGACAAGCGGAAGAGAGAGAGGAAGAGGAGGAGTTTTTCCATAGAATGAGGCTTTTACGTCAGGACACAAGGCAGTGCCAAGGGGTGGGATTTCAAGGGGCGGATCAGAATATTGACAATAGACCCCAGTGGGGAAGTAACTGTATAGACAGATGTGATGTGTCTGTCTGTCAAACTCTTCCTCAACATTTGTGTTTATGGCTCTTTTTTGCAGGGACTAGTGCTTACTGCAGAGAATCCTTACTGGTCAAACTTCTAAGACTATTGGTGTGTTATAGTAATCCAGTAGCTTAGCCAGAAATGAAAGAAAATGATCAGGCATCTCTATCACTTGCTCCATGACTCAGGAAACATGGTGGAAAGGAGCAGAAAGAATATAAGAGCTGGGCTGGAGAGATGGCTCAGAGGTTAAGCGCACTGGCTGCTCTTCCAAAGGTCCTGAGTTCAATTCCCAGCACCCACATGATGTCTCAAAACCATCTATAACGAGATCTGGTGCCCTCTTCTGGCCTGCAGGCATGTATGCAGGCAGAACACTGTATACATAATAAATAAATAAATAAATCTTTAAAAAATGTAAGAGCTGGTCAAAGGCCTAAGTGTTGTGTAGCCAAGAGAGACTCACAAGACACAGAAAGCCAAGAAAACGCATAGGGACCACAGAGTGCAGTGGCTACAAGCTCACCAGGCCTCTCTCCTGAGTACAGAAGCCGTGAAAATTGCTGGGGAGAGACTCTTTCCGGTAGAGCTGACTACAAATGGGGTAGACAGCTCCCGGGATACAGCTCTTGTGAGTTGTCACCTATGCTGAAATGGTCGTTTGGGTGATGGACCTGCTTTGGAGTCGTCGAGAAGTAACCACACTTATAAGTAATCCTCTGCAGATAATCCCAGCAAACTCACTGGTTCACTAACCTAGAGTTGGACAGGATCATTTCTGTGAGCTGTTTTTGGTGCCCTACCTGGGGTGAACAGAAGTTTGTTCATGTTCAACCAAGAAGTTGTCAACTCTCACCTTTGACGATTCCAGAACATACTTCTAATATATACCAACCTCTCTGCTACATGATAATCTCAAAGCCTTTAGGAGAGGCAAGACAGTAAGGTGCTTTAGCATGTAAGCTCTGGAGCCAGGATTCTTGGATTCCAATCTTCTGTTGATTAGTTATGTCTCTTGGACAAGTTATTGTATTTATAGATTTTGATATACTTGGGTTAGAGTCATTCCTGCCACACAAGAAGATCTGAATGAAGGTGTATGAGGTTATTTAATGAAGTAGTATGAGGTTATTACTATTAACATCAATATTAATCTTTATATATTGTGGTGGATGGAATGAAAATGGCTCATAGATTTGAATACTTGGTCCCCAGTTGGTAGAGCTGTTTGGGAAGAATTAGGAGGTGTGGCCTTGTTGGAGGAGGTGTGGCTTTGTTGGAGGAGGTGTGTCATGGGGGATGGGCTTTGAGGTTTCAGAAGTCCACGCCATTCCCAGTTAGTTATTTCTGCTTCATGGTTGTGTTTCAACATGTAGGCTCTCAGCTACTGCTCCAGCAGGATGCCTGCCTGCTGCCATGCTCCCCACCATGATAGTCCTGGACTCTAACCCTCTAGAACTGTAAGTCCCAAATTAAACACTTTCTTATATAAGTTGCCTTGGTCATGGTGCTTTGTCATGACAATAGAAAAGTAACTAAGACACATATACCCAGGGTCAAGCATAGTGATTAGTACATAAACAGGCATCCAGTGAGACTCTGGGTTTGATTCTCAATATGAAAAAAAAAAGTACTGGTAAAAGGGATGAAACATTACCATCAATATATCCCCTATCCATCTATTCCACACCTTAAGTCACCTCTTCACAGATTCCAGTAACATATGTAACATCTCTGGAAATATCAGACTGGCATTCTGGATCAAAACACTGACCTGAATTTTGCTTTGACATTCATTCAAATACACGTACCATAGAGAACTGAAAATGAGCAACAGATACTTCAATCCAAAAACCTATTGTAAAGCTGATGATTAAGACACACGGCCAGAGATTTCCCCACCCATGGACTGTCCCGTTCTTCTTACAATAACCACGGAAGGAGTTCCAAGCACTGGGGAGGTATGTGTGTTGTACGGAGGAATTCTGCTGCTGCTGTAGAGCCTGCCCTTGTGTGGAAGAACTGCCTTGGATATGGGAAGGGCTGAGCCCCGGCTGTGCTTGCTGAGCAGAGGGACTCAAAGGCTGCCCAGCTACCTATGGAGAAAGAAAACAAAAGAAGGAGATGTGAAGTTCCAGTAGACTTCAGACTCCTAAGTAATCTTTTAAATAAGAGTAGAATTAATAAAAATCATAACTCTGAAACATTGTATTCAAAGGGTAATCTACAAAGATATTAAAACAATTAATTTCAATAAAATTGCCAGGAAAGCAAATGAGTGGAAGCTAAGCTTAAACCAAAAGAGGTGAAACCGCTTGCCTAGTCACAAAAGTAACCACTGTGTATAAAACATAGCCTAGAAGTCACGGGTTCCATTTAACTGCCTTGGCCAATCCACCCAGTGTACAGCTAAGCGCAGGTGCACACCAGCCATCTGCTGGAGAAGCAGTCTCCCAATTCCATGTCAAGTCCACACTCCACTATCTGCCATTCAAGGCCTCTGTAGTCCAACTCCTAACTACTTTCCACCTCTTTCCAAATATCACTTCCTGCTCCTAAAAAGAATAACAGTTTCCTATAAATGTGTTATAATTTCCCATCCCTTTGTATTCAAATGTTATTATTCAAATGTATTCAAAATGCTATTTAGAACATAATGCTTTCCCTCAATGTCAGGCTAAACATTAAAAGACCTAATTAAAAAACTAAAGGACAAACGTGTCCTTGATACTCAGCTAACCAGAGTTGTTCCCTTCTCTGAATTTCCATACCTTTCTCTACCTCCAAGTGATAGACTTAACCTTATTCCACAATCCTTGTCCCAAGTCACAGAAGCAATTGGCCTACTGCTGTAGAATGGGAAGGCTGGTGTTTTGTTTTGATTTGGGGATCATATACCACAGAGCTCCCCTGGCAAGCCAGTAACTTCATAAAAAAATGTTTGCAAGTACAACATAAAAAGTAAGGGCAACAGTAAAACTGATCCAGTACAGCTATAGTGACATCATCTCAGTGGCCAAAGATAATGAGTTCACTGCTATTAGCCGGATGGTCCCTGACGGCACCTTAGCTCGCTGCATCACCTGTGGAGAAACATACCTGGGAGGACGACGGAGCTGCAGCGGTGGGCTCTGTGACCTGGATGTGCTGCACCTGGATGGCATGCTGCGTGTAGGTCTGAGGATCATGCAGCTGGCCAACATCCACGGTGGACTGCTGAGAGTGGTGTGGGGAAGTGGCCTGGAGGGGAAAAAGATCGGGTTCCAAACCGGATACATACTAACTGAGGTTAAAAGAGATCCCCTAGAGAGAGGTCACCTGTCAGGCAAAACTGGAGAGAGGTTTTGAGTTGGAGGCCAACTGGGGCTATGCAGTGAGACTCTGTCTTCAAACAATAAATCAAAGTCTGGGCGTGGTGGTGCATGTCTTTATTACAGCACTCAGGAGGCAGAGGCAGGCGGACCTCTGTGAGTTTGGAGCAGCCTCATCTACAATGTTCACTTACGTCTTAGGTCTGCTTCCTTACGGCCCAACTAAAGGAACAGCAGTTCTGAGAGACATCCTTCTCTAGTCTCCAGTGAGCAAGAGTGAGTTAGTCACTGTCTAGTAGAGAACACAGTAATGCTCTATTCCAAATGGAGTCGACTGGGGCTGGAGGGATGGCTCAGCAAGTAAGAGTACCTGTTGCTTTTCCAGAGGACCGGGGTTCAGTTCCCAGCACCCACACCTCACAATCACCTGTAACCACAGTTCCAGAGGCTCTAACACCCACTTCTGACCTCCACAAGCACCAGATAGAATGTTTTAATAAATATAATAATAATATATACTAAAGGAGCTGACTGATATGAAGACTAAATCAAAATTACTCCCTAAAACCTCTCACTGGAATACCCATGTAGGTATTTCTCAAACTAGCTCATCATGAAATAATCAGGTTACTAAGAGACAGGACACTCTAGCTAGTGACACCTATTTCTGGAAGAGGCGTCACTAGAGCTCCAGCAGCTGGCTGAGACACACAGGAGCTGAGGCCTTCTGATCACAGCAGAAACCTCTTACTCTTCTGAGCCCAGAGCCATCATGAGGGGCAGAAGGAAGAAGACAGTGGAGATGTTATTCTCCTAATGCCTCAAACCCAGCACCTCTACACAGCTGCACCCCACGGAGAGCCAACGATGCTTTCGGTGACCCCTGCTACCATGTTGGCCACTGGCAATATGGCGTCCACAAAGGTAAAGAGATATAAATGTCCCAGTACCGGAGCCACCTGCAACACTTGAAGCTGTATGTGCTGAGGTTGCTGCAGCCCAGATGCCGACTGAGACACAGGGATATACTGAATCCTCTGGTAGTCCCCCTGAGGTGTTCGGTAATCTGTCGTTAAGGTCTGGGACAGTTCTGTCATTGCCTGAGTTAGCAAGTCTGTTGTCTAGAAATTAAAACAAAACAAAACAAAACACAGAACATATCAGTAACAACACTGTAGCAATTCGCTGTAGTAATTTTAGTGTTCTTAAATCCTATAACAATTCAGTTTAGCACAAGGGTCATCATGGAAATACAAACTGGCCTGAGAGCCTGAGTCTGACCCGGTGAAGCTGCTCTGGAGCTTCTGACATTATCACTGTGAAGGGCAGCGTTAACATGATTAAACACGTCCTGCTCCTCCTTTGGCGGAGAGATTTGGAAAGCACTGGCAAGAAGACCCAAGCATAAGCACAATGCTGTAAGGTCTCGGGCTGAGGGCAGCAGCCCCACCTGCGTCAGTCAATAAAATGACTGGCATGGCTTTGGCGTTCAGAGAGGATGAGCACTGAAGGGAATACACGCTCTTCCTAGTCATGCACTTACCACCACAGTCTCTCCAGTGGCACTATCTGTGGTTAGGACAGCTGGGGTGGCGCTGATGACGGCTGTCGTCAGCGGTGTGTGGATGGTGTTGGGGAGCTGCGCATACTCTGGATGTTTCTTCCGAATGTGTTGGACCATCTTGGTCTGGAAAATGAAGGAAAAAGAAACAATTACTGCAGCTAAAGCAGGAAAAGTATAAGTTTAAGGCCAGCCTGGGCTAATAGCAAGAACTTGTCTCAAAACAAAGCAAAAGGGACAATGATCAGAATTAGCCACTTTCTCATAGGCAAGTCCTCTAAAGGTTCTTAAAGCATTTCATTTGATGCCTTTAAAATGTTGCCTGTTTGTTTATTTTGCTAGGCACAAATAAGGCTCACCTCCTTGGGAAGTTAAAGCAGAAAAGATCACTTGAGCCCAGAGCTGGAGGCCAACCTAGGAAATACAGAGAAATCCTATCTCCTAAATTCAATAAAAAATCCCAGCAGCACTGACAATACCTGGGAGCAACCAGCGCCAAGAGCAATACAAGGGTATAGGGTGGGGGGAAGAAGAGAGGAGGAGGAGGAAGAGGAGGAATAGAAACTTACACAGTTCTATACCATCAAGCAGCATCCAAAAAACATCCCGCTTGTTCCCAATCCCCATGAATTCCTGAAGCAATCAGTCACTCCCGGCCCACAGAAGTGACTTCCTTTTCAAGAACCATCGCAGTTCCTGAACAGTGATTCCACAGGCTGAGCTTGTAAACTGTGAAGCCAACACTGGAATATAAGGTCCCAAGCAGGCCAAGACAAAGGAAAACAGCTGAGTGCTCAGAAATAAACAGCAGTAATTTGGAGGAGTCCATAACATTCCCTTCCCATTTTTTGTTGTGGTCTCTGCCTATGTAGGTCTCCTCCAGGCCAGCCATTCAGCAGCAGCCACGTAAGACACCTGGATGAGAAGTCTATCTATTAGACATTGCTGGTGTAAAGGTTCTGATGTCAGACTTGGCCAGAGTCGTACCTTGCTGCTATACTGCTTGGAGCAATGTGGGCAGCAGACAGGAGGGGTGGCGATGGTGCCAGTCAGCTGGGTGTGGGTGCTCAGCATAGGGTCAGGCTCTCCAGGGCCAGCAGGACGAAGTTTCCGAATGCTTGGTGGGAGTTCAGCTCCTGGATGGTTCTTCAGAATATGGGCTTTGCGCTTGCTGGCACTCTTATAAACCTGCAGTTTAAATATTTGGCCATGAAAGCAATGTACTGTTCTACTTTCTTACTTAAAGCAAAATAAAAAATTTCATTCTAAGGAAAGGAGAAAAATGTATTGATATAGGCCCAAATAAAACATATCAACAAGCTACAGTATATGGCGGGATACGCCTGTCACCTCAGCTCTTTAGAGACTGAAACAGGAGACTTCTGGTTGACTGCCATCTTGGGCTACTCAGTGAGTCTAAGGTCTGTGTGAAGTAGAGTGAAACCCTGTCTTAGAATAAGAAGGTTGCTGGGTATGATGGCCCACACCTAGCTCTCAAGATGCAAGGGCAAAAGGATTGCAATGTTGAGGCCAGCCTGAGCTATACAGCAAGACCCGTCCTAAAAAACCCAGGGCTACAGATGTGAGTAGTTTATATTAGAATTAAGAGAATCTAATATAGATATGCTAGGCAATTTCCTTGAATTTTCTGTATAAATCTAAGATAATAACTATAAAAATACCCTTTCTCAAAAGTCTAAAAGATAAAACCACACCCAACAGCCTTTGTCTTTCTGTGTAACTGCAACAATACTAGCAGAGAATTCCACCAATCTTTTTACCGCCTACTCAACCTCCCAGGAACCTCAGTCTACCACCCACCTTACAAGCTGACAGACTGTTTTACAGCTTGGAAATTTCAAATGAGTCCATATTCTAGGCTCTTGGTAATAAGTATTTGTTAACATTCAGGAATCTGTACTGGCCTGCTCTCAGGGTCCTGACAGGATATATCCTCAGCTGCAGCCACTAAGAGCACCCCTGTGCACGTTCACTACATTTCCTTATAAAGGTGGGCCTTGCCCACTTCCCGTCTCTTTCTCTTTCTCTTCCTTCACTCTCAATCCCAGGGACCGGTCTCTGCTCCCTTCTCTGCCCCCTTCTTTCCCCTCCCTCAATAAACCTCCCACATGGGCCCTGTTGTACGGTGTGACTCCTTCGTGCCACTTTTAAAATACAACATTTGGTGCTGTGACTCGACAGGCTCTCCTGGCAGTCCGAGACGTGCCCAAGACAGCCTGACTTTCCACCTAAGGATCCCTGGGACTCTCCATCCAACACCAACGATTGGTAACCCCCCCCCTTCTCATTTCTGGTCATTTTCCATGAGGGAGGCTTCGTTTCTTGAGCACAGTGTTCGCCTTCTGGCTTTTCTGGAAGCCCTGGAACCAGGCGACTGTGTCTCTCTCGGGCTCTTAGCCCCCAGCCCCTGTTCTTGCATGATGACATACTGAACAGCTTGTGCCCACTTAATCTGATCCTCCCTGGAATGCCAGAACATTCAGGCCTTTGGATCTTCTCTCTGCCTCATCCTTGGGAACTATCGTACACCTCCTCGCTCCCATTGGGATGTCTTTTGGAGATCCACTGACCATTCTTTGGACTAGGCAGTTGGGGAACCGAGAAAGAAGTCTCATTTTCTTTCTTTTCTTTGCTCAAGAACTGCTTGTGTCTGTCTGCTCTTGCTCCCTAAGTGTTCTGTTTGCTGCAATGTGCAAATCAGAGATGGAGAAGCCAGCTTCGTCTTGCTCAGCACACACCAGCTCTCCCTTTCTATTTACTCAACTCCTGTTTAATTCTGTGTGTATGTACATCTAACTATTAACAGCAACCACGTGGCTCTCCTCCATCTTGGCTGGTGACCTCATCATGATTTCTTGTGAACTCCAGGAAGTTGACTTGGATCCACCTCAAACAGTATCTTGCCAGGTCCAAGCGGCACCGGACAGTTCCACAGAGCCTGGACAGCAAAGTGAAACAGCCAGCTACCCCAGGACGTGGCCAGCACTCTAGTTTTCTCAGGTCCCCCAAAGATGATCGACACTCCCAGGCCAGCAGGAAGCAATCTCGAGAACATGACACCCTTATCCTGCCTCACCTGCTACCCCTTTCTAACTCCTCACCTTTTTATAATAAACAAAAGGGAGGAATGTTAACATTCAGGCACCTGGCCTGGCCTGCCCTTAGGGTCCTGACAGGATATACCTCAGCTGCAGCCACTAAGAGCGCCCCGTGCATATTCACTACATTTCCTTATAAAAAGTGGGCCTTGTCCACCTCCCATCTCTTTCTCTTCCTTCACTCTCGTCCCAGGGACCAGTCTCTGCCCCCTTCTCTGCCCCTTCTCTCCCCTCCTCAATAAACCTCCCACAGGGGCCCTGTTGTACGCTGTGACTCCTTCTCCCTGCTTTTAAAATACAACAGTACTCTCTATTACAAACATCACAGGCAGAAGGGATAATAAGAAAACAAAGTCAGTGAATTCCTCAGGAAAAAAATGGCTTACAATTAATTTTTAAATTAAATTTTTGTAAAAAAAAAAATTATGTGGGGGCTGGAGAGATGGCTCAGAGGTTAAGAGCACTGGCTGTTCTTCTAGAGGTCCTGAGTTCAATTCCCAGCAACCACAGGGTGGCTCACAACCATCTAGAATGAGATCTAGTGCCTTCTTCTGGTGTGCAGACATACATACAGGCAGAACATTGTATACATAATAAATAAATAAATCTTAAAAAAAATTATGTGTACACCTGTACATCAGAGTATGTGCATGTATAAATGCAGGTGCCCACAGACTCCAGAAGAAAGTGTCGGATCCCCTGGAATGACAGGCAGTTGTGAACCACCTAAAGTGGGTACTGGGAATTAAACTCGGGTCCTCTGGGAGAGCAGCAAGTGCTCTCAATCACTTAACCATCTCTCCAGCCCCTAAAATATTCTTTGTTTTAAATGCATGTGTGTGTGTGTGTGTGTGTGTGTGTGTGTGTGTGTGTGTGTGTGTGTATCTGCCTATCTATGAGTGCACCATAATTACACAGTGCCCATGGAAGACAGGAGAGGGCATCAGATCCCTTGGAGCTGTAAGAGACTGAGCTGCCCAACGTAGATGTTAGGAACAGAATCCTTGGCGATAAAGCCGGGCAGTGGTGGCGCACGCCTTTAATCCCAGCACTTGGGAGGCAGAGGCAGGCGGATCTCTGTGAGTTCGAGGCCAGCCTGGTCTCCCAAGCGAGTTCCAGGAAAGGCGCAAAGCTACACAGAGAAACCCTGTCTCGAAAAACCAAAAAAAAAAAAAAGAATCCTTGGCAATAGTAGTAACTGCTTCTTCTTACCCATGGAGCCATCTCTACAGCCCTTGGCTTACAATGAGGCTGCCTTTCAGCCTTACTGTCTAAATGAAAAACCTCAGTAGGCATCCCTCCAAGGCCTAAGCTCCCACTCCAGCAGCCTAGCCAGGAGGAGGGTTTTATAAACCTTTACCTTATCACAATACTGACAGAAGTAATCGCGGTTGGGTTTTATGATGGGGAGGGTTAACTCAGGCACCTCTTCTATCTTCATGTCTGGATGCCTCTTGGATAAGTGATTTACCTGGAAAAGAGAGAAAGAGACACACAGAGAGAGTGCCATTACAAATAGAAATTAAACAAAAGCCTCTGGTAATGAGTGCTAAAAGTTAAACTCTGAAGCAAATGCTCAAAACAGTAAGGCCTTTGCCTAGAGCCAGCGTCATGAGACACACTGGACACCAAAGTGTCAAAGGTCACTGTTATCAGTAAATCATTCAGCAAACGACTGCAGGTTAGTTGGTCAACTGGAGTCCCATCAGCAGCCTCTGTCTAAAAGAATGACTATTAGGGAAAGGAAAACTGCCTAGCATGAACTTCCTGAAGAATGAATCTGATGTAAACCTGGCTTTCATTATTCAATTGTCTTACTGAGATTGCTGAATGGATACAAAGTACGGTTCTAGATTTGAACTACTAAGACTTTCTAACCACCGTAGTAGAAACATATTCTGTAACTGCACTGGCCCAAGTCAGCTGAAAACAATGAGCTGTCCTGACGCTCCCCTAATCTGGGACCACACTCCCTGCACTGAAGAGAAGTTTCCTTACGTCACTGTTTGCTGACTGGACAAAGAAGATACTGATAGGGAACAGTGGGAAGGAGATAAAAAACCCTACCCGAAAGAATATTCAACCAAGGAGAGGAGGGAAGTAAAATGAGACAAGACCAAGAGATCAAGTAAAGAAAAACAAACTAATAGTGAATAGTGACAGAGGTCTAGGGATGTAGCTCAATGGTAGAGCACATGCCAAATAGGTACAAGGCCCCCAGGCTCCGAGCATCAAAATGGGGAAATGGAAGGGCATGGGAACTTTCTTTCAAAAGGTCATCCAAAAAGTGATTCAGAAGGGCAAAGCGTTTCTGTCACAGAAAGCAAAGAAGCTCAAAGCGGGGAGCTGCTTGCTTTTCTTCTCCCCAGCCACTCACTGACACATCCACAAATCTACTTTGTTAAGGCTCACTGCCACTGGCAGGACGGGGTGGATCTGGAGAGAGGAACTTGCTCATCCGGCACTGACCAGCATTCCTCGCCTCCGGAAGCCCATCATGCAGAGACGGCACTTGAACGTGAAGCTGTCGTAGTCTGTGGATGTGATGCGGGGTTTGAAGGTCTTGGAACGGCTGATGCGGTCAGCTTTCTTGGCCTCCCTTTCAGGGTTATGCATCCTTTGCATGTGCTCCCGAAGTTTGTCTTTTCGCTATTTGGAGAGATTTTGTTTAAAAAGGAACAGGGGCAAAAATAGAAAATTTTTAATTGAAGGGTAATTTTTTTTTTTTTTAAATCAACAGTGATTCCTGGGAAACCCACCAGCCACTTCAGGCAGGGAAATAGGTAAGCTGACTGCAGATCTTCACCTCTTCCTCCTCTCCTCCAAAATCAGTCCCCAGGCTCATCCCAGCTCTGTAGCAGACACTGCTTTGGCATCTTCTTCCTCTCTGCCCCCACCTCCAGTGGATCACACATATCTTCCCCTGCAAACTTCTTTCCGCCCGACTCGTCCCATTATCTCAGCCCCTAATTCCAGCAGGCATTCCCTGGGAACCAGCCAGTCAAGCCTGCCAGAGAAGCAAGTAGACCAGCAAAGCAGGTAGACAGGCCTCAGATCTCTACTCTCCCTTCTCTCCTCCACACCCAATCCCCCAGTCTCATGCCCAGCTCTGGAGCAGACGACTGTGGCCTCTCCATACTCTCTGCCCTCACTCCCAGGGGACTGAGCAGATCCTGGTGGAACATCCTGCTTTCCTTCCATCTGTGGACCCCTCAGCCCCCACCTTCTAGCCCATCTCCATTCCTAAGTGTCAGCCCCCAGTATCTAGAAACACTCCCCCAACAATGACAAGATCAGACATCAGCACCTAGAATTATAATCTTCCTGAATCCAAGGTTTCTCTGTATAACAGCCCTGGCTGTCCTGGAACTTGCTTTGTAGACCAGGCTGATCTCAAACTCAGAGATCCTTCTGCCTCTGTCTCCCAAGTGCTAGAATTAAAAGCGTGCACCACCATTGCCTGACTATTACATATGTTTTTTGGTTTGGTTTTGTTTTTCGAGACAGGGTTTCCCTGTGTAGTTTTGGTGCCTGTCCTGGATCTCACTCTGTAGACCAGGCTGGCTTCGAACTCACAAAGATCCGCCTGGCTCTGCCTCCCGAGTGCTGGGATTAAAGGTGTGCTTTACATATGTTTTATTTGTAGGGGAAACTCACATGCCATGGTGCATGTGTGGATGTTAGAGGACCACTTGAACAAGTTAGTTCTGTGTGTGTGTGTGTGTGTGTGTGTCCAGTAACTGACTGAGGTTGTTAATCTAGGCAGCAGGTGCCTTTATCCACTGAGCCATCTGGCTGGCCCAACTCTTTTTGTTTTTAACCTTCTTAAGCATTAAAATAATATCTGGCGCCAGGTGGTGGTGGGGCAGAGGCAAGTGGATCTCTGTGAGTTCAAGGCCAGCCTGGTTTACAGAGTGAGTTCCAGGACAACCAGGACTACACAGAGAAACCCTGTCTCAAAAAAACAAAACAAAACAAACAATCTAGCAGAAAATAATAATCCAAAAGTATAGTGGCATATCACAGCACTAATTAAGTGGAGGAAAGGGATCAAGAGTGTAAGGCCAGCCTTAGTAACACATCCCATTTGAGGCCAACCTAGGTTACATGAGGCCAGCCTAAGCTACATGAGATCTTTTCTCAAAGTAACAACAATAATAAAGTGTTGGAGGGATGGGCAAATACTAACATTATAACACAAGGATTTTTTTTACAGAGAATGTTGTTTTTATGGATTTGGAGATGTAGCTTATCGGTGGAGTCTGTGACTAGCACACACAAAGCCCTAAGTTCAAACCCCATATCCAATATAGAAGGTGTGGAGGGGCAAAGAGGAAAAGAGGAAAGGGGAATAAAAGAGGGAAAAAGAAGACATGGGTAGATTCCTCCATACGCAGCTCATAGTGGAATTCTTCAGAGATTTCAATCATGATGATACACTGTAAGCCATCACAAATATAATCCATAATTGATCTATAATGGATGTACCACAAAGCTTATGCTTCTTCTCTTTAATGTTCACATTCTATATGAACATACCTCTTACTTGTCCATTCCCAATAATCTCGTTTCTTTTTACTTATTTAATTTTATTGATCATTAATGTGGAGAGGACATTCAAATACCACAAGCACACAGAAGGGCACAGGACAACTTTTAGGGGTAGCTTCTCACCTTCCACTGAGGGATCTGGGTATGGAACTCAGATTCTCAGGCTTGTGTGGCAAGCATCTTTACCTACTGAACTACCTCACTAGCCATCTTCCCAGGTTGAGTGACCACAGCCAGCTTAGTGCCTCGCAATAACAAATACCTCCAAGTTCCCGCAGACTTCTTCCCCTTGGTTTCTTTTTAATTTCAGGCAGGTTACTGGTTTTGGTTTCATTTTGTCTTCTTTTGGGTTCACTATGCAGTACCAACTGCTTGCCATTCACTATATATATATATATATATATATATATATATATATATATATATATATAGCTCAGGCTAGCCACAAATTCAAGTTCCTTCTGCCTCTGCCTCCTGAAGAGTGGGATTCCTTCCAAACTACTTAAGTCTTATTAGAGCCCTTGAAATCATTGCATCCTCCACAGCAGTCTAACCCCTCTGCTCCGTCCCTCAGATATCTTTCTTTCTGTATCCCATCTCTGCCAGGAAAGATCCTGCTTACCTACAGGCTCCCATCGGATAAATGTTCAACAATGACCATGAAGACCTCCTGATTTAATTAGTAAGAACCTGGACTGGTCTCTCAGGCCTCCCTCCACAACAATCTAGTTCTACTAACCCTTCCTTAGGGCATGTGCACAAAGCCATGAAACAAGCTGGGGTTTGTCCTTAGCCTGACTTAATCCTCGGCAGGACATTCCCCTGGGCTGCAGGCTGGCGCCCTACCTTAAACTGCTTCCCACAGGTGGAGCACAGGAAGTCCTTGCGGTCGGAGTGCCGGAGCATGTGCAGCCTCAGTTTGTCCGGGCGGCAGAAGGCCTTGTCGCACTCGGTGCACTGGTAGATCTTCTCCGAGTGGAAGCTGCGCACGTGCTTCTTCACCTGGCCGGGAAGACGGGGTGCTCAGGCCAAAAGAGGGGACCAGAGGAGGCGGTGACGCTAGAGGGAGCCAACGCACCACTGAGGACTGCTCGCAGCCTGGCCAGTCATCCAGTCACAAGGGATGACTGCCCTTGGCAACACACGCTGTCCTTGTCACAAAGAAACAGCACAGGCCAGAGCCCTGTGCATCTGAATCTCCCAGGTAACTCTCAGGGAGAAAGAACACTGCCTCAACCCTTTGTACAAGTTTCTTCTTCCTCTTCTTTTTTAAGGCTAAAATGCGGGGTTGCTTTGGGTTTTAATGAATCTTGCCTATAAGAAAACAAAAGTCACCAGGCGGTGGTGGCGCACGCCTTTAATCCCAGCACTCGGGAGGCAGAGGCAGGCGGATCTCTGTGAGTTCGAGGCCAGCCTGGTCTACAGAGCAAGATCCAGGACAGGCACCAAAAACTACACAGAGAACCCTGTCTCTGCAAAAAAAAAAAAAAAAAAAACCAAAACCAAAAAAAGAAAACAAAAGTCAGTTGTTCTCACTTTTGTTTCTACATATGCAGAGGTAATCTTGCTTTATTAGTAGCTGACCCTTTCAAATCTTCCTATAAAAGCAGGTCTGGGATGTAGCTCACTATAACACAACTGCCTGCGGCCATACTCGCTCGAGCCCTAAGTTCAGTCTCAGCACAGAAGAAATGGGTCAGGTTCTAAAGAATGAAAGATAGGAATCAGATGACATTGGCAGTCGTTCATTAGTGAACACTGATTTCCTTCCTCCTGGACTGGACATGTTTCCTTTACTTCAGATAATTTTATAGCTGTACCCTGCCTGATTCAACTCTAGTACGTGGGTGGGGGTAGAGGGCACAGAAGGACTTAGGCTCTGAGCTCTCTTAGCTACAAATAATAAATGAAAAAGTTCTGGGAGGGGATACAACTCAATAGTACAATGTGTGCTTAGTATGTAGGATGCTTTGAATCCAATAGCCAGCCAGGGGAGTAAGTAAGCTGTGGATAGAAGCTAAGCAGAAAATCTACCAAACTGTTCTTTAAAGCACCCGGCTTCCCTAACATTGGAGTTCCTTTTGCTATTGCATTATGCCTTAACAACTTAACTGTGTGAAGAAAGACTTCCCAAGACTTCTACTGTTAGAAGAACTACGATTAAATCACAGTTCTTTTGCTTTTGTAATTTTTAAAGAATATTTTTATGAGATATTGTGATTTAATTATTTACTGAACATAAAAGTATTTTCACTTAAATTAAATCAGGGACACTCTGGGACTTCTCTAGTCCATGCCTTACACAACAGCATATTATCTGCCAACTCTCTGTTTCCTTTCAAGATACACAACCTTAGTAAAGCAAGACAGGAAACCAGAATGGTAGAGAGATGTTTCCCATCCAGAAATGGAGGAATGTGTTCTATAAATTCTATGCTGTTTTATGAGTAATAGATATCTGACAAAGATTTTTAAAAGGACTTTTTAAAAATAATAACCAGATTTGGTGTTTCAAGATTTTTTTTACGTTTATTTTTAGTGCATGTGTGCTACAATGAACATGTGGAGCTCAGAGGACAATTTGCAGGGGAAAGTTATCATGTGGGTTCCAGGAACTGAACTCAGATCACTGGGCTTGACAGAAAGCATCTTTACCCCTTTGGCTATCTTACCAGCCCCAGATCTCATGTTTATTACTAGAAATATAACTTAAGACACTTAAATAACAGTAATCTGGAGAGCTAAGGAAAATAATACTCTGTACGTGAAATGTAGTTTGAAACTATTACAAAGTTATTTCAAAAAAAAAGATGAAAATATAGGTGCTGGATAGTCTCAGTTTTCCAATAATTGAAGTTTCTTTTACCCAAAGACAGAAGCAGACAGGAATCTCAGGCGCAAACACTCACCTGGATAAAATCTGGGAACCGTTTCTTACAAGTTGGGCAGGTGAAGTAGCCATCATTGATATGAATGGCCACATGATCTTTCAACAAATCAAGGCGGTCAAAGGATTCTGGGCAAAAAATGCAAGAGTAAGTCTTCTGGTCTGAATGGAGCTTCATGTGGCTCTCCAGGGAGGCGCTGCTGATGAAGCCCTTGTTACAGAGATCACAGGTCAAAGGGCAGTTCCCCTCCCGCCCATGGAAGCGCAAGTGTTGGTCCAGTTTGTCCTTTTCCCTGAAGGCCTTCCCACACTGCAGACATTTAAAAGGCCGGAAGGACTTCCGGATAAATAAATGCTGAAGAGCTGCATTCTGAAAGACACAAACAGAACCGTGTGGTGAGGACCAAGAGTGACAACCGCAATCAGACTTCCTAGAAAAGCTGAACTCAAGCTCACACAAAAGGAGACTGGTGAGAACGGCTCAGGCTGAAGCTATCCCAAAGAAGGTTGTCTTGAAGAGACAAAATTTTGGGGGGTCACTTCATGGGGGTTCACTTCCTATCTTTTTTTATTATGTATACAGTGTTCTGCCTGCATGTATGCCTGTAGGCCAGAAGAGGGCACCACACCTTGTTAAAGATGGTTGTGAGCCACCATGTGGTTGGTTGCTAGAAATCGAACTCAGGACCTTTAGAACAGCAGCCAGTGCTCTTAACCGCTGAGCCATCTCTCCAGCCCCTCCCTTCATATCTTTATATGTGTACTTCCTTTTGAAAGGATTTAAGCAAATTTCAAAGCATTTTTTGTTTTTTGTTCTTTGTTTTTTAAGACAGGGGCTCACTATATAGCTCTAGCTGTCCTGGAACTCACAGAGATCCGCCTGCCTCTACATCCCATGTGCTGGGATTAAAAGCATGCACCACTACAGTCTGCCCAAAATGTGTTTTCAATAGAAAACTAAAAAAGAAAGAAAATAAACCCAGAGCAGAACAGAACAAAAATTAAAGATTTGGAAGAAAAAAACTTGGGTAAATCACACATGCATGAATGAGCCTAGAGTATGTCAGTCAAAAGTCCTTGATGAAGGAATCTGAAACATTTCACAATCAAATAACAGAAACTGAAGGGCAATTAGACCTTCCCCGGAGGGAGGCAGAGAAAGAAATAGGTATGGGGTTTCTTTGGGCATAAGAAATTAAATCAGTGGATTTTATGCAATGTGAATTACTGGTCTCATGTAAGAAAATGAGCTGAGAGGAAAATGAAGATTTATGTGAACGCATTTGTTGGTGGGACATGACGTGAACACACCATAAATGGAATACATGTATTTCAGTTCTCTACCATGGTAGTTGGTCAGTTCTAGTTAGAATGCCGCCTAACAAAGCTAGCTCTCCCCCC
>CABHPQ010165794.1:20990-41787 GCA_902168405.1 Peromyscus aztecus | reverse complement strand
AGCTTTTGTTTGCTACCAAAGAAGAATGCAAAGCTAAGTTGTTCCTCTGGAAAGCCTATCATCTGAGATACAGGATTTGAATGAGCAGCTAATAGCTAAAATTGTTTAGGAGATAAAAATTGGTGCTGTGAGGATTAGCTCTAATTTTAAGGATCCATAATTGAAGTGGCACATTATGATTTTAATGTTTTGATAATCTTGTTAACAAGCTGTTGTGTATATACTATCATATTTTAATGTAGTTACAGAGCTTAAGTAAACCATAAAGTAAATTGCTTTTTGAATCAGGCTTTTACAAGTGGAAAATTAGTGGTTTACATGTTTTGAATATGTATTTTGTAATTATATTTGGCATCTTCTACAACTTAAGGAGAATAATAGAACAGATTTATAGATAATAGACTATTGTTTAGGAACACATTGGCTTTTTAAAGAAGCTACTGTAATCAATCTGGGTGCATTTTATAATGTGCTAAGATGCAATGGCTAGATCCCACAATTTCCCCAAATCATCTCTAAGGACCATTTATGTGGATACCTCTGTATGTCTCTCATTTCTTTTTCTTTTTTTAGTTTGACAAAATAAAATTCACTTTATTATAAAGAACTTACAAATCAAAAGCTTCACACAACTATATTAACATAGTCACCCACACAAACACCTGCCGAGACCCAAACTCTGTCCATCTCAGTGAACTCTCATGTAGTTAGAGGAGCCACTCCGAATCCATGGAGCGTCATTTTGTGTTTTACACTTTCACTATGTGTCACATTTTCATGCATGTATCCAGCCGGAGAAACAAAAAATCCATGACAGAGTTAACACTAGAGAAACAGTAGGCTTTATGTCCGCTTTCGGGATTCAGGTGCCCTTCACCTGCATACTGTCTCTCATCATACTTTCTTGTTCTCTGCATAGGTTACATAACACCAAAATATGCATTTGTTTACATATGTACATGTATATGTTTATGATAGGCTATGACACACATGTGAAGGAGAACATGTGTTCCTTTTGTTCTTTCTGAGACTGGGTGGTCTCCTTTGATGTTATACACTATGAGTCCACATGTTTCCCTGAAATTTTGTGATTTTGTTTTTCTTTAGAGATTAATAGCGTTCTATTTTGTATGTATAGATTTCATTACCTATTTATCTGTTGATGTACTATGAGGCTATTTCCATGCCTTTGCCATAGCGAACAGAACAACAATAAACATGGGGTGCAACTGTCTCTGTGGTAGGACCTGGAGTTCTCTGAGGATCTTCCCAGGAGTGAAATAGCTGGATCACATAGCAGTTCTAGTCTTTTTTTTTTTTGAGGAATTCCAAACTTATTTTCATAATGGCTATATGAATTTCAACCCTGTCAGCAGTGAATAAGGGTTCCACTTACCCTCCATCCTCATCAATATTTGTCAGATTTTTTTTTTGATGTTCACCTTTAAGCTGGGGTGAGGTGGGATATCAGAGTATTTTTGATTTGTATTTTTCAGAAGACCAGTGAAGCTGACGGGGTTTGAAAGTAAGTTTTTGACCACTTGGGTTCCTTATGTTGAAAACTTCATTAGTCCACTTATTGACTGTCCGTTTGTTTCCTTGACATTTAAATTCGGTAATTCTCTTTAAATTCTGGATATTAGCATCCTGTTTCTCATATATGAATGTGTATCACTGAATAGGAAATTAACATTTTTTATCCAGTATTTGAAGTTACTATGATATATACTACATTCTATTCATTTCTGATATTTAGTTTACTCTGAGGGCAAGAATATTCCACTCTGACAAACTGAAGATAGCTAGTAGATTACAATTATTGTTTTGAATTTGTTGCTTTAGTAGACAGGCAGGGTAACAAACAGTCCACAACAGAAGTAAGCCGACAATTTTACACAGAAGACTACATAGCATCTATTCTCAGTATCCTGGGCCATTTGCTTCCTGTAGCTGGGCCCCAGACAAGCAAAATATCCACAGCCAAGTGAAAGAGAGATTGGTTCATGCTCCAAGCAAATTGTTTACAAAAACAAACAAACAAACAAAAAATCAGCTGCATTGGACTCAGGGGTTGTACTATTATCCTCCTTGGTTGGCAATAAAATTGACTTAAATATCCAATAGACTAAAGCACTGTGAAGTTGTCTAACTTCAGAAAGAACTTGGCTGAATAACACTAGTATATGTATTATAATCTCTCAGTTTCTGGGATGTTTCCATGAACTTGAATTATTCATTCAAGAAAATAAACAGGCTTGGATATAAATGATATAATCTAGTTTATAAAATTACCAAAGTGCAATCAAGGTGAAGAATGGGTATGAGGGCCCCTGAATTAGTGAACATAAATTTTATGTCAGATGTATATGGTTTATACTTTAGCTGTGAAACAACCATTTGATGAAACAGTGTAATATTACTCATTAACAGAGTTCACCACAATGTGGTACTTCCAAAGAGTGGCATTTCGGTTTGTCTTAAAGTTAGATGGAGAATCATAGTGTCCACATCATGTGATGTCTGTGATGTGCTCAAACAGCTGCTTGGGATCCACATATTTACCCATTATGTATCCATAGGACCATTTAAACACATACTTCCAGAAATCTAATTAATAAACTAGCAAATAATGGACACAAAATATTTTATCTATATTTTTAGGATGAAATGAGTTCATATATTGAATACTCTGATATGTTTCTCTTTTAAAGCTCTTAAGATGAAGAGTACCAAGACTTCTGGTTTTACTTCTATGTTCCTTATAGTAGCTTCTTTGCATGATATCTGTAAAAGCCTTGCTCCTATGAAAGGCAGGTTCCTTCTTTGTTGCATGAACCTTATTTATTCTAGCCATTCCAAGAGTTCTCTTAATTACCCCTCTTCTATAACACAGCCCAGATTTGGAATTAAATAACATTCTACAAACATGCATGCTTACATATATTGTATTTCAAAAATCAAGTAAACAAAATCCTCTTATCATTTCCTCTTTATGTTCTAGTTCATTTTCTCCCTCTCCCTTCCTTCCTGCTCCCCTCCCTCCCTCCCTTCCCCCACTCCCTCCCTGTCTCCCTCCTTACCTTCCTCTCTCTCCATTTTTGAGATATGATTTCACACTGTAGACCAAGCTTGCCTTGATTTCTTACCAACCTCATTCCTCATTTTCCAAATTGGGATTGTAGGCTTGAACTACCACACCCAGGTTTATGGTGGAATGTGTTCATGTGCTTATGCATGTGCATGTGTGTGCCTGTGCACGCACATGTTCACAAGTGTATATAAACCAAAGGGTTATGTAGGGAGTATCCTTATAGGGTCTGTCACTGAACCCACAGCTGACTGATTTAGTAAGACTGGCTGGCCAGCAAGCTCCAGGATGTTTCAGGATTCAGACTACCACTATTCGAAAAGCAATGCTTCACTAGCTTTAAAGTGGATTCTAGGGCTCAGAACCCATGCTCTTATGCTTGTTCAGTACTTTAGAAAATGCACCATCTTCCCAATCTCCCCTCCATGCTTCTTGCCATCCCACTCCCATCTTCAGCATCATCTTGTTAAACAGGGACCAGAGAAAGACTCCATGAAGGAAGGAAGCGTTTGGTCCCAATTAGAAAGCTGTAATTTAAAGTCAGATTCATTTATCTTGGAGCACTTATTTGCAGAAATTTAGAAATTTTATATATCTATGCCAAAAATTATAAAAAAAACAGTGTCCTTTACTTACACATTAGAATATTAGAGAAATGCTACATTAAAGGAATGAAATGTAGCTATTTTACTAAATAATATATATTATACATAAAGACCATGCAGCTAAATGAATATATAGTGCTTGTATACTTGCATGATTAGCTGATGAATCTATGTTTATTTGTCTTGAGATTCAGTACTCCTTATGTTTTCTGAGGAGCCTAAAACACGAAGTTTAGTGCACTTCAGACTTTTGCCTTATAGCCCTAAATTAGTTCTCTCCCATTTAAGGCCCATCTCTTTGGCCGAGGGTAGAAGTATTAGCAGTAATTTTATTTAGAGGTCTTCTATAAAGCCAGCTTTCAGTGGAGATGGGTGTTTGTCACTGAGCCACAAAGGTAATCCTTTTAGTCAATATCTGTGCTATGCTTACAAAACAATTATCTCCCCTGTATCTTCCTTTAGCTTTCATGAGCATTTAGAGTAATCCCTTCCCCCCTTGTAGATGGGGAAGAAAAATGATTTACAGCAAGGTTAAATTACTTGCTGGCATTGTATTCATCATTGTCATATTTTTTCTTTCATATTTCATTTCCCCCTCGTTCCCTTATATGTTGTTTGTAATTCTGTATTCTGTGAGGGAATGTTCCTTGAGACATTTCTCGCCCAGAAGTGAGAATCTGTTTAACATTTCAACATCTTAGATTAAAAAGATGTTTGGGAGATCATATATTCTTATATTTAATAGTGAAACAAGGATGCAGTTTTTTATATCATATCTAGAAAAAGTGCTAATTTGACATATGAAGATAAATGATTCCATATGAATTAAACATATTTACAAATTAAAAATATTGGGTAGCCACTTGTTTCCATTAATTGTAGCCTGGCAGTTATACCTGGAGGTGAGTCATTCTCTTAAAATGAAAGAATATCATTATTTTGTATCAATACAAGACTTGTTGTAATTCATAATCACTCGGGATTATTACACGATCTTTTGGTTGTGCAAAATTTCATGAGAATCGACTGCTCTTACAGTATATGCATTAAAATGTCTGATTTTCAGGGGCATGACAAATATTTTTGTCACACGTATTTCTATAAATGTTCCAGCTATTTTCAAAATATATCTGGACCATATCAGTATTAACAAACCCGAAACTTATATTAGCAAACTAAGAATTTCTAGACATATTGAAATTCCTGTCTGCCCCAGCAGCTGATGCATTTGTCTGCTTATGTGTAAAAGCAAATACATTTAATATGGAGACCTACAGAAATGGAGTGTGTAAACAAATTGCTAAGCATTTTCAGATCAGGAGCAAATCCTTGCAGCATGCTGCCTAAGTCATGTCTTTATGAGTGTGTGACCTAGTGTACTACCCAGACTTGATTATGCCCATGTTGTTGTATTACTGATCTGATATTGATTATCAAAACTGAACTTTAGAAAAAAAATAAGACTCCTTAGTGTTTAAATCATTATACTCTCTCACACACAGCATATTCAACACAGATACAGAGACACACAAAACACACACACACACACACACACACACACACACACACACACACAGTAGCATAATTCACAAGAGACCATTTTTATCTTTGTATATTCCAGATTTATCCTTATCGCTGCATAAAACAATTCTAGTTGCCGTCTCTGAAAACCTACAACTAGGCTAGAGATTTGTCTTCTTTCCCCTTTAACGTTCTGATGGCGTTTCATTTCACACCTTCCTCTTCCCTTTATTCCCCCCCCCCCCCCGTCTGCTTTTTAGTAACCTGTACCCTTTCTGCTATCGCTTTCCTCCAGAGGGAAACAGATATGTTTGTTCTCTTCATTCCCCAGTTTCTGCAGCCCTCTCCTTATGTCAGTGATCACTAAAAAATTACGGATTTTGTATCTCACCCTCAGGAAGTTTTTCCTGTTAGGAATGTCAGCTTTCATTCTCTTGCTCTTTGAAACCTCTTACACCATTAAAAACATTCTTTATTTCTTCAGGATTTTCTAGTTTGGGCTGAGAACACTGACGGGTCCCTTGTCAGTTACACATTCTGTCTAGAAGCTGAAAAAGTCCTTCCATGTCTACCTAAACATACTGTGTTGTCATGCAGGACATAAACTAGTTCAACCAAGTTGATCAGTAAAAGTTAAAGGAAGATGAACCTGCTTTTTAAAAATAATTTCTTATTTCAAGAAAATCATTTATTCTGCTTCCTATTTTTACCAATATGTATTTCATTTAATTTTTTTAATTTAAAACTTTTCTCTATTACATTTTTTATACATTGTATTTTGATCATATTTCCCTCCCCAAACTCCTCCCAGATACCGACCCTACCCACTCAGCTTCAGAGTTTTGTGTCCCATCTCTCTCTTTTTTTGACTTTTTAGATGATAAAATAATGTATTTTTATTTTTATCATTATATACATTTTTATCTTTTCCTCTTTTTTAATTAAGAATTTTTTTATTCATTCCACATACCAACTACAGATCCCCCTCATCCCTCCTCCTGCTCTGCTCCAGCCTTCCCCCAATTCACCCCCCATCCCCTCCTCTACCCCCTCTCTCTTAAAAAAAAAAAACAGAAACAAAACAGGAAGCAAAACCAAAAAAGGCAAGAAACAAAAAGAAACCCACAAAAATCAAAAATCAAAACAAACAAGCAAAAGAATAATAAAATAACAATGCCAAAACAAAGCAAAATGAAACTGAAAGTCCACAAAAGTGTCATTAATTTTGTGTTAGCTAACTACTCCTTGGTATGGGGACTGCCTTGAAGTATGGTTAATATCCCCATAGAAACTCCATTGGAGAAAACTGATTTTTCCCTCTGCCAGTGAATATCAATTGTAGATAGCTACTTGGTTAGATATGGGAGCTTCTTCCATTTCCCCATCTCAGTACTGAGACCGTGATAGCTATTCTTTGTTGTTAACTTGACTACATCTATAATTAACTAAACCCCAATTATCTGGGTAGATTTGTGAAGGATTTTTCTTAATAAAATCACTTGAAGTGGGAAGACCTCTTTTTTTCATTATAATTTTTTAAAAATTTATTTTACATACAACCACAGTTTCCCCTCCCTCCTCTCCTCCTGTTCTCTCCTCCCCACCTCCCCTTCACTCCCAACCCCATCCACTCTTCAGGAAGTGCAAGGCCTCCCATGGGAATCAACAAAGCATGGCATATGAAGTTGAGGCAGGACCAAGCCTTCCTCCCTCCCCCCGCACCCCCACCCCATATATCCCACCATAGGGAATAGGCTCTAAAAAGCCAGCTCATGTGCCAGAGACAGATCCTGGTTGCACTGCCAGGGGACCCATAAACAGACCAAGCTACACAGCTGTCACCCACATGCAGGGGGCCTAGGTATTTCCCATACAGACTACCTGGCTGTCAATCTAGAGTCCCTGAGCTCCCTTGAGCTCGGATCATCTGTCTCTGTGGGTTTCCCCCTCATGAGCTTGACTCCCCTTGGATGTCATCATTCTATGATGACAATTAGGGTAGTCACCAATCTGATGACAGGAGAAGGCCAGTTCAGGCACCCTCTCCAATATTTCTAGGAGTCTCAGCTTGGGACATCCTTGCAGATTCCTGGGAGTTTCCCTGGCAACAGGTTTCTCCCTAACCCCACAATGGCCCTCTCTATCAAAATATCTTTCCTTGCTCTCCCTCTCCATCTTCCTTCCCGCTTGACCATCCTAATCCCCCATGTTCTCATCCTCTCCCTTCCCTCCACCCCCATCCACCCCCAGTTTACCCAGATCTCATCTACTTCCCCTTCTCAGGGAGATACATGTGTCCCTCTTAGGATCCTCCTTTTTACCCAGTTTCTCTAGGGCTGTGGATTACAGCTTAGTTGTCCTTTGCTTTACATCTGCTCTCCACTTATGAGTGAGTACATACCATGTTTGTCTTTCTGGGTATGGATTATCTCACTCAGGATGACTTTTTTCTAGTTCCATCCATTTGCCTGCAGATTTCATGATGTCATTTTTTTTAACCGCTGAGTAATACTTCAGCAGTATTATGTAAATGTACATTTTCTTTATTTATTCTTCGGTTGAGGGGCATCTAGGTTGTTTGCAGGCTCTGGCTTGTGGGGTACCAGCCCCACATTCATTTACCCCAGGGACTCTTGATGAATGAAGGATGAGTGACTTAGATAGAAATAAAGAGGGGAGAGAAACCGCAGATAGACTCAGGTAGGCTTGGATCCTTATCTACAGTCCTTGACTGTCTCTGTTCTAGGGTATTTAAAGGAATGCCAAGGGTTGGAGCAAAAGACCTTGCCCTAGAACAGCCAAGTGCAGACCATCTCAGACACCTGCACTCAGGCCCGTGGTCCAATCATCCTCTCTATGCAGACCTGCTGGGTAAAGCTCAAATGTGCTCCAACAAACATAGTTGAGCAAGTATCTTTGTGGTATGATTGAACATCCTTTGGATATATGCCCAAGAATGAGATTGCTGGGTCTTGAGGTAGATTGATTCCCAACTTTCTGAGAAACTGCCATACTGATTAATACACACATTTTTCTTATCTGCATTCTTGGCTGTGATTTCATATACTTCCTTGGGCTTCATCTAAGCTATATGTATCTCTGATTCCTGTGGCTGTGTTACCTGCCTTGATCCCGCTCCTAAACTCCATGCAACTGAGTGTCCTCTACAGACTTGAACTCAGTATCTCAAAAAAAAAACATGATTTGTTCACTTTATCCATTTAGTTACTCTCCTATACTCCCAAGCTCTCATTTTGGTTCTGTCCAGGAGACTGATTATAAGTTCAGCAAGCCCCCTTGCTCTATGAGCCTTACTTTTCAACTTTACTCATTTGAACTGATATGTAACTGTGTCTTTCCTTGTTTGAACAAAATGTTTTGCTTAGTACCAAATTAATACTATTGTATCTTCTAGACACTTCATACAAAGAAATAATTCACTACTTTGGTCAGAATTAGTTATTAATTGGTCTTGTTAAGTAAGGAACAACTAAGAATAACTTGATCCTGCCACTTGGCTTGCTGCTTAGAAGTGTAGGTTAACAAATCCTAAGAGGCCAAGTTAAATTAGTTTTAATTGAGCTTTTTATATGACCACTTAAGCACTCACCTTTCTGAAAGTATGTTTTTACAGCTAGAATATGCAACCTGTTATCTTCCAATTCCTTTAATTCCCTCTTCTCTGGAGAGAGTTCTGTGTCATTGAGTATGCTCCACCTGGGTGATCACAACCAAATGACTTCGACTTTCGTGTAGGAAGATAAATATCACAGAGACTCTATAGGGAGAGATAAAGTAGAAGATACAATGTGGACTGCCTAATTAAAGTTTTATGAAATAAAAACATCCATTCGTTTTTCTTAATAATTTTGCACAATTATCCCAAGATTTCACAGATAATGAGGTTTAGGATGGAGTTTTAGGATGTTATTTATAGAATGTAATTTGCACGATTATATTTAATTGTTTCCTATTTTTTAAAAATCTATTTATTTATTTTTGTGTACTGGTGTTGATGTTTGTGCTCCATGTGCATTTCTGGTGCCCCTGGAAGCCAGAAGAAGGTATTGGATCCCCTGGAACCGAAGTTACAGATGGTTGTGAACCACAATGTTCTTGAGTGCTAAGCCATTACTCCACATGCTGTTTCCTACCTTTGTGCTTTTATATTCACAGATGTGTTTGTTGTGGAGTAAATTCTGTATGTGGTCTATGTGATATAAAATCTTGTTGTGTCATCTTTCTCACCTTCATTAGGTACTGACTGCGCTCACAGTGAAGATACTGTGTATACAAACCGTCAAACTAGATGTAACATCCCATTGCACATGCTATCTCCATATTCAAGGATAGCTACATTAATAGGAATCAGAATTACAGATAGAAAATTTACATTATGAAAATTGTTGTCCTTAATAAGATGCAGTAAAACTTTTCATCACTGACTCGATCAATAAAATTTCTTTGTGGCCAATATTATTGCTCAAAAACTTACTTAACTTAAAAGTCATTCAAATAAATTATAATTTTTAAATTTATGTACTTAATTGTATGTGTGTGTGTGCTCGCATGTGCATGACACAGCAGTGCAAATGTGGAAGTCAGATGGCAACTCTCGACTTCATTCTCTCCTGTCACCTTGTGGGATCTAAAGATATAACTCAGGTCCCCAAAGGCAAGCACCTCAACCCACTGACTGTCTACTCTGCATAGTGATCAAATGATTCTAGTGAAATTGACTTTTACTGTAGAAGGGATTGCAGTATATAAAATCCAGACACAGGTGAGATGGAATTTCATAGTATTTTCTAAAGTTTACTTTTAGCTCTCTCATGACTGTATCAATCCTTCACTAAAATTATTTTGTTAAATCTTAACAACAAATACAGGGTAATGTATAAGCATCAAAGAATACAGTTCTAAATGAACAGATTTTAGGGAGGAATTGCAAGATGATTGTTTTATTTGATCAGACAGATTTTTGGCTACATTACATGTATTAATCAAAGCAGGGGGAAACTAACTTTTTTAATTTTCAAATAACAAATTATATTTTAATTGGAGCTACCCTTTGAAACATTTCTTGTCTCTTTGTTTTGCATACTCATATTTCAAAGATATTAGGACCATGTAAACCTGTTTTTATTGTCAACATATGAATTCAACTCTGCTGTTAGGAACAATTGCTTGTGTGTGTGTGTGTGTGTGTGTGTGTGTGTGTGTGTGTGTGTGTGTTTGTGTGTGTGTGCATGTGTTTGTTGTGTATGTGTGTGTGTATGTTTTTGTGTGTGTATGTGTTTGTGTGTGTATGTTTGTGTGTGTGTGTACATGTGCATATGGAGCCTTGCTTGTTGTTGGATATCTTCCTCAATCCCTATACCCTCTATGTTTTAAGACTGGATCTCTTGCTGAACTAGGGCTCATTGATTTAGACAGTCTAGTTGGCTAGGAAGCCCCAGGTAAAAGTCCATCTGTCCACCTCCCCAATGCCAGGATTATTGGTGCACATTGCCACATCATTTTTTAAAAGTTTTGTTCTGGGCATCAAGCTCAGGTCCTCACCCTTGTTGCCATAGCCGTTTCTTTTTAATCTACTGAGCTATTTCTCAAGCTCATTGTGTTTTTTTAAACCACCTTTTTGATTAATGTCCTTAACTTTTCCTGGGTTATTTTATTTTTTTTAGCCTTGACATAAAATAATCATGCAGAAACTCTTATGTTATATATAAAGGAAGAACACAAAATGGCAAGATTATTACAGTAACTCAGTGATCTATTAGAAAGAAGAGTGTTTCCTGGAGGGTAATCCAATTACAAAATAGTAAAACAGGAACAAAGCTCGATAAAGTGCCTGTCTATTTGTTTCAGTAAGTTTAGCACAGCAGGGTCTGGGCCGTTCCTCCTCGCCAGTGCAGCAAAGCTGCAGTGTGAAATGGGACTGCAAATGGGAATTATTTAGAGACATCACATGTAAGCTAATAACTTCAGCCATAGAAATGATATGATCACATGGCATTTAATACACTTAATTTGCTTTTGTTTTTAATAATGCTGTACCTTTGGTGTGAGAAAATAATATACTCACATGAAAAGAGTTATGACTATATATGTAGAAAACCCATTAAAACTAAACTTTGAACCATTTAAATGTTACTTCTACTAGTATCAGTTTTTGTAGATGTGTACTTACCTATGTCTTGATGAGCCAGCAAGGTGTTGTAGGTGCTCTGAGTGAAAGCTGCACACACACACACACACACACACACACACATATACACACACACATCTTGATATTGCAAAGGACAGACATTCTGAAAATTAAAATTTCAAGGCCATATCTTGGACTCTTAGAGATGATCAAAACATTCATTATGTGAATCCATGGAAATTTAATTCTTTTTTTATGACAAGAAGTCTATGTATCTGGAAGGTCAATGCTGTGGGATGTTCTGTATGATAAATGTGTTGCTCTGATTGGTTAATAAATAAAATGCTGATTGGCCAGTGACCAGGCAGGAAGTATAGGCAGGACTAACAGAGAAGAAAACTGAGGGAAGAAGAAGGCAGAGAGATAGACTGCAGCTGCCGCCAGGACAAGGAAGATGTAAGGTACCAGTAAGCCACGAGCCACGTGGCAAAGTATAGATTAATAATAATATAGATTAATTAATAATGTCCACATTGAAAACAGTTAGATCACCGTGGATTATATATGCATACACATCAGCTATATGTCAGAAATGGACGGGACCTATTTGAAAGGTAGGGACTGGGATTGGAGGGGAGAAGAATAGCAAAAGGAATGGGTGGGAAGAGGGTTTCGCGATCTGAATGCAATCAAAATACACAACACACCTGAATGGAAATGTCTTCCAATGACTCATCATTATGCACAACCATATATTCTAAAATAAATAAAATAAGAAAATTAAGGTCCCCAAAGTGACATGGCCAATACAGTGTGTTTTGAAAGATCAGTGGACAGTCTTAGGGAGAAGTCCCTGAGCATTAGGTCTGAAGCATCAGGAAGACATGACTGCTTTGAGAAGCAGAAACTGTTTCTGACTAAGTAGCTCTTTTTCCTCTGTGAGAGTTCAAAGTCCTTGGAACAGATAACTCTGAGCCTGAGAAACACACCTTGTGATTGCAGGCAGCATGGGATGCTGTGCAGACTGCTAATGTAGAAGCTGGACAGTGAGAACAGACTCACAGCCCTGCCCTTGACTTAATGATATTGCTTATCAAGGCCAAAAAAAAGGAGATTTGTCTCAATTGTATGTTCATATGTTCACAATTAAATAGTTCTAAAAACCTGAAAGAATCCACCAGAGCCAACTGTCATATCTGTGCCGCATCCAACTGCAGAGTTACTTGGGAGGCAATTTCACTGCCAAACCTCTGAATGTGAAACCTGAACAGTGAGACTCCATCTCTCTACCTCACACTCCAGCCTCAGCCCACTGCAATCTGGCCTCCTTGTTGCTTTGTGTTTGGGATATACATAGTGCTCTTTAAGTGTAAAAGCTCAACTGACAGGCTGATAGGCTTTAATTTCATTTATTTTGTTGTTGATCTTTTATCTCCCATGTTCTTCAAAAGGGAATCAAAGCAGACACTGGATGATGCCTTCATGAAAATTTGACAGTACTGGTTGCATATGAAAATGAATCATATCTATTACTTACTGAAAATTAAACAAGAAAAGGCACAAAAAAATTAGAAAGCATGTTAGCCAGAGGGGAGCTATTGTATGCAGAGGACTATTCAATTATGGAGCAAAGAGGTCAAACATTAAATAATTTTGTAAAACACAGGGAAAAAACTGAATAAAGAAAACTGACCTTTCCATTTTCAGTTTGGGGTCCAGATATCGGCAATGCCCTGCTTCTTCGTTCTCAGTTCTTTTAAATGTGACCATCTCACTTTTATCTCCTTTGCTACCAGAGAAAACTGTAACCCAGCTTACACCATCAGCAGCACTTGGTAGCCATATTTACTATTTTCCTTCATTCAACTGATTGATGACTGAGATATTGTATATCTTACTTGTTTGTTTTTCATTCATCACACAATCAAATATAAGCTTCATTAAGAGAGGAAGTTTGTGTGTTTGTGACTCACACAGCCTTTGCACATAGAACAGTTCTCCAGTAATAAGGGAGTTCTTGAACACTGCAAATTCTCAGTAAGCACTGGATGAGTGAAGGCCTCAATGGGTTTAATAATTGCATTTGTTGGACAAGTCCAAAAATAAAGACACAGAAGGGCTGTAGACACACAGATAGTAGATGGATGGATGGCAGATGGCATAAAGATAGATAATCAATAGATGTATGATAGATTATAGGGAGATCATAGGTAGGTAGGTCATAAGTACATGATAGATTAACAAATGAGAGATAATATAGGTGGTAGATAATGGGTAGATGATGGGTAGGTTGATGAAGGATAGAAGATGTATAGATAAGTCTGCTGTGTCTTCATTGCTAACCGACTCTCTAACATCTTTGTACACTGACACTAATACATTTATGTGAACTTCACTTTACTGAACTAGTTACCTCCCAAGTTCCCATCTCCAAATGGCATCACTTTTTTTTTATTACTGTATGAGCTTTACTAATTTTTCAGTGGGCACAAGCATTTAGTTGATAACAATTGGAATAAGCTGTGGAATGAATTAGTGAGTTAATAAAAGAATAATGAGAAAGAAAATGGAGATAGTATAAATAAGGAATGTTCCCCCTACCTTCTGGCAGTGGGAACACATAACTAGTAATAGTGAGCTTTCAGAACCAATACAAAAGCAGGTTATGGGATTAAGTAACTGATCATAGGATTTACCTTTGATAGAAGCACCTGATACTGTATGGGGATAAAGGACCAAAGAAAAGACTAGTGGTCCCAAGCAGACTTAGGTAGAGCATGGAAGTTCTACTTAGCAGTGATCCCAAAAGCATTCTTTTAAAAGTCAGTGAAGTAGAAAGGGTTTTTTTTTGTTGTGGTTGTTGTTGTTTTGTTTTTGTTTTTGTTTTTGTTTATTTCTAGTGAGGATGAAGGGATATAACAAGACTGGGGAAAAAAGACCAAAGAGAAAGAACACTTTATGGAGTTTGTTCTAGAAAAGAAAAGAAAAGAATAGAATAGAAGTTAGATTAAAGCAATAAATCCTGTTTCTATGCAGTTCCAACTGCTCAGTGACCTGCTGTCTTGAAGGTGACACTGAGACCCCAGCTTCGAGCATGTAGGCGATGTTCTCCCTGTGAAAAGAGGTTCTTACCAGTGGTTTTGAAGGGAGGAACGATAGAAGAACTGAGTAGCTAAGGAGGCCAGGTTCTCTGGTAAAAGTTGATCTGGGACTATTAAAGATAGAGTTGAAACAGTAAAATCAGGCATGAACCAAATTACAATAAAATGGAGAAGTATAATGATAATAATAATGATGATGATGATGATAAAAAATTAATAAAATGGTGGTAGTGGTTTGTAGCTTGTGAACTGTGTGTCAAGAACTTTTTCTACATATTCTGTATGATTTTCAAAATAATCAAGAGTATTATGTCTATAATGCATACAAAGAGGCATGCTCACCCCTGTGAAGTTAAAATCACCAACAGATAAGAGATTTGACATAAGAAAAGGAAGTAGGGCTTCAGGCTGCCTGCTGGCTCAGCTCTCCTATTTTGTCTTTAACCACTCTGCTAGGCACTCGGAACACAGGTCCAGCCGAGGCCCTGCCCTGTCCAAGGGGTAACTGATCAAGTCAAATGGCTAGTGTGGAGAATATGGTTGAGATGTTTAAATTAATAAAAATAAAACAGAAAATAAAAAAAAACCACATTGAGATGACAACATGGTTCTATTTTTGGCAACATGAACTTTTTTCTTTCTTTCTGCTCTTCTCCAAAGGAACAATTCAACGCCACAGGCATAAAATACTTTAGTCACATTTGCTGAAGATTATCCTTTACATGGGCCATTTTTGAGACAAAAGAGTTTTGATAAGACATTGACGCCCTTGTAATTTTGTTATAGATTTTTAAGAAAGTGGATTAAAGTATTCTCAGTGAAAGCTCTGTGGGAGAGCATCTTGAGGTACAATCTCAAAAAATGGGTCAGACTGGGATAAAGACCAAAATCACAGAGTGGAAACACATGATTACTTCAGATTATGACGGATCACGTAATCTATTCCTCACCTTTGCTATTTCAGATAACCAGTGTGGACTCCAAAGGTGACTTTTTTTTTTTTGCCACCCTCAGATGAAAACTTATTCATGCAGGTTTATCTTGGCTCCTAGAAATCACTGTTATGTACTCAGTGGATTTCTTGAGAATGTGCTAATTGATTACTTAAATAAAAACCACATGACCCAGCAGGGGTCTGAGTTAATTATTGACGTTACCTCCTAAGAACTACTACAGTTACTTAAATCATGAGCTTCATGAGAACCTACTCTCACGTGATATAATACAACTAAGTAACCACTGTAAAAAAAAAAATATTTACCCCACCAGTTTTCCATGGAGTGAGAGAATGTTCATTAATTGCGGTAAAGTGTGTAGACTTCCAGGCCAACCTTGATGCATGCCGTAGTAGCCCATTTGAAGGTGTTGGAAAAGTAGCATGTATGAAGATGGATGAAGAGCTTTAGCACCATACAGAACATGTCTCCTTGCCATGAAAAGGAGAATAAGAAGTGGAGACAGAGTCTCTGACCTCATCTTGGTAGAAAAACCTTCAGAAAAGTTTAATATGGTCTTTTTTTTCCTATGTGACCAAGCTGGAATTTATACTGCTGTCTGTCAAACTCACAAGTCTGCCCTCATTTGTCAAGACTATCTTTTGCACCTGCTGTGAAAGGCACAATCAGATATTTATGAAAACAGATGGACTACTTAATCACTGAAGTGAATATATTTTAAATTATTTTAATCATTACATTAAGTATAAAAATAATACAACTCTTGTGATCTTCCTGTGTTTAATACTTGGGTTGGCATGAGATCTCTCTCTCTCTCTCTCCGTCTTCTTCTCTTTCCCTCCACTCCTCTGTCCCTCCTTCTTCCTCTCCCTTCACCTCCCTACTCCCAGCCTCCCCCTCCCTTTCTTTTCCTGGCTTAAATAATTTCTTCTGTCATGTCATCCTTCCCAGGCTGTACTAAAGCCTATTGTACCTCAAGCTTAAAAAACAATTCTTACTACTTTACATGGTTTATGCTAATAATATTGTCCCAGTGATGAGAAATGAAACTACCAGGTAGACAGGAGCCAGCTAAGATCCATTACACTGTTGTTGGTGACCTCACTCCTCCACAGAGATTTTTCTGAACCTGTCATTGTATGAGGTTAGTTGTTTTGCATAGCAAAAGTTTATAGAACACCAAACAACGACTTTGCAGTAGCTATTAACAATGTATTGCATTCTAAAGAAAATATTACTTATCAATTTTTGTCACAAATGTTAGGATGCACTCCTATATATCAATATACAATTGTCAAAGCAGCTTCAGCTTCTGGTATTGTCTGAGAAGGCCAAGGTTTGGTCTAGCACAGAAAAATAATCATTAGCTAAAACAGAGTACTCATCCAATTAATTCATCATAGTTCTGGAACCATATGCAGCCTGGAAGAATGAAAGGTACGTGAAAGGCAGAGCTGACACCAGCTCCAGTTATAAAGACAGCAGTAGTTTGGGATGCACGATTATTTAAATAAAGTTCTGTAATTCATGATTTCTTGTTTTGTATCATGTAGTAATAAATGTAATCTATCTTCAAAGTTCTAAGCTGAATTAAAATAGAAAGAGATGCAAATTGTCTTTGAGCCATATATTCGACTTTCCATTCTGTGACAGTTGTTAGTAAATGGCCAAGTAACTGATCTTCCTTCCTACATGGATTTCTTTAAGCAAAATTACTCTCCAGTATATCAGGTATTTTGGTTTGTATCTTGTGGTTGCCTAGCTATCATCTGTCACCTCAGTTTTCACTGACTCATACATATCTGTAACACATACACACACACACACACACACACACACACACACACACACACGCACGCATACACACACATTTATATGTGGCTTTTCTCCTTTAGTAATGATTTTAACAGAGAAGAGAAAACATAGCAAGATAAATGTATTATTTTTTCCTTGCAATTGTCTCCAAAATAAGAAAACTCTGTTGTTAAATATAAAGTTTGATTATTTCTTGCCATTTATTTAAAGGAGTTCAGTCCATAGATAATGGAAAGGAAGCAGAGAACTCTGGCTTGGTGTGTGTGTGTGTGTGTGTGTGTGTGTGTGTGTGTGTGTGTTTGTGTGTGAGAGGGTGCATGTGCATACATGTGGCAGAGGAGGGAGCCCACAGTCTTACACATGCTAGTCAAATGCTCTGTTGCTGGCCTACACTTTCAGCCCTGAGAGAACTCTCGGGGAGCCATGTGATTTTCCCAGGAGTGACTGCTATGTTATGTGTATTTAGACAGAAACTTTCCCCTGCATAATCAGCTTATTGCTGCCCATTTTACTGCCAACCATTCCTTCTCTATGGTACAGGAATACTGTAACCAAGGGAACAGCTTATAGCTGACACATAGAGTAGTGCTGCAAATTAATTTCACAGTTATCAGGATATAGGGCGATAACAGTATCATGAGCTACTGTGAAGTTACTATAGTTCCATAGAGTTACAGTGTAATTGTTACTTTTGTTGTAACTAAGCAAATAATTTGCATCAATACTCTTGGATGTATGTTTTTTTCTTTCTGCTGCTTCTCTGTTCCTTCTCTTTCTTTCTCCTTTGTTTTCTATTCCTCTCTTTTGTTGGTTCAGCCTCTTCATATATTCATGTTCATAATAGCAATATAGATTATTTTTAATGTTGTTATTAAGAAAGGTGAAGTAGGGTGAAGACGTATTCAGGGACATTTAAGGATGCAACAAATGTAACTTTTCTTGTTGCCATGATAAATTACCTGAGTTTTAAAATAATCAAGGATGAATGTCTTGCTTTGATTTATCATTTCAGAGGGTTCAGTACAAAATTACTGGCCCTGTATTTTAAGCAGAACATCATGATGCTCACTGCCTGTGGAAGTGGAGGCTGCTCATTTCATGAGGGGCAGGAAACACAGAGGAATTGCTAAGATAAAGGTAAAAATCATTAAAAGGAAGGCTGGATTTGTGTAGGAAGTTTATTCTGGCATGTTTGCTTTATCTCTTTATTCCCCTTGAGTTTGCATTTTAGGTATAGCTTATAGTAGGATCATCTCATGACTTATAAATGATAGTGTCTGCTCAATGATAAACAACTGATCATGTGTCTGTCATTCAGCCACTATAAATGACACTTTCTTTGTATTTAGAGAGTTGATGCATGATAGAATAAAAGAGCTGGATGGAACTTCTTTCCAGTATATATACTTTATTTATATTAGTGTCTCTTGTATGTGAACATCTGTATGAGGATGTAGAGGCCAAAGGAAGATGGTAGGAGTTCTGATATAACATTTCCTCCTTGAAATAGGGCTTTTCAGCAAAAGGAACTTGGCTGGTGCGATCCTCCTGTCTCTGCCATCCACAAGCACTGAGGTGTCAGGATTGTGTATGGCCACACCTAGCTTTTTTATGTAGGTGCTTAGAGCTACTTCAGGGGCTCTTGTGTTCTAGCAATTGATATTACCCATTTTACATTTTTCTTTCCCCAAAGTGACTTCTTGAATGAATGCCTCTTACTGCTTATTTCTTCCCAGAGAGATTAGGATATTATATACACTCATTTTGATTCTGCCCAACACTGGTAATTTTTATACAAAGAAATGTGATTTTGACCGAATCTACACATTTACACATTCCATTATCAAGAACATTTTTATGTTATGTTTAGTGAGACTTCTGAGTGACCTGATATTGTCCAGACCCTGTACCATCATCTGTAAATAGGAGATGAAGATTTTGACATACAGCACAGTCTAGTAGAGAAAGCATGCATGGAAAATGTTTAGCACAAGGAGGTCTAATGTGGACTGAAGAGTACAGAAGCGCTGTTTTCTCCTTGAGGTCCAAGTAGACAGTGTCAGGACAGTGGAGATGACCCGGGACTTCCTGTGTTCAAGCTCTTTCTTTTGTATATGATAGACACAGTTCACAGTCGCTATTTAAAGCGTGTCTACTCCCCGCTGCATTATTATCATACGTAACAGAGCTTAGACAACATGTTTTCTGTGGTTTGCAACTATTAAGAAGCATGAATCCATCCCTTCAGATGAAGATTTTTCAATTTAAATTTTCCAAAATTATTGTCAGCACTACATTTCATGAAGCGATAGTGGAATTAGAGGTTATTTATCTTCTTTCTCCTCATCACTTTCTTCTGTCTTATCTTTCTATTAACTAGTGTTTTACTACAATTTAGGTAAAAGAAAGAGCTTTCTGGTTATTGTTTTCTTTGAATATTTAAATGCACAGATTTTGGAGATCAGAATAGCTCTAGGCAGGTATGTGCAATGCTTGTTTTCTTCTGATACACAGTGTTGGGTTCTGAATGGGATACATTTATTCAATGTATCCACTGCTATTTAAAAGTATTGCTTTTCTTAAAAGAAAGGAGACCACTTTTTCCCCTTACTACTCATCAAAAGGACTGCAGCAGGAACTCACTGATTCATGAGCAGGTCTCTGTGAACATCAGTCTTGGGCATGGCTTCTCTGAAAACTTCTGCATTCCCACAGATGCAAATTCTTCACTCCTCTACAAAACATTGAGCCCAGTATCCTGAACTAGACCCTGGACCATAAACCTTACTCCAGTACTCTAGTGCTACATCTGCGAGAGCCAATCAGTATGTTTTTCAAATTAAGTGGACATGTCTGTGGTGTTTCCCTCCTGAATGATAGGAGTCATCTGTTTGCTGTTAGCTGGGGGCAGGGACTTCTAAGGGCCCTGTGGAGATGCATGTAGGGGTTGTGTACTTATTGTGAAGATGGATGAATGCTCTGTTGTTTGGTAGAAGGAGGGACTATGATCATAGTATACCACAATACTGGAAAAACACAGGAGAAAATGGAGCAACTATGCTAGGAGTTGGCTCAGTGACAGAAGCACTTCCAATGTCAGTGTTGGAATTTGAGATCAGATCTCCTGCTGGGTCGGTGTCTTGGCTCAGCTGTTGTCCTAGTACTCAGAAAGTAGAGTCAGTGCATTCCGAGCATAAGGTGGCAAGCTCTGTGTTCCATAAGAGACCCTGCCTCAGTACATAAGCTGGAGAGCACTTGAGGAAGATGTCCAGTCACCTACTGGTCCACACATGAACATGTATCCATATTCACACACATTTGTAGACACATGCACCCCCACACATGGGAACATGCATACAAATAGGCATGCACCTACCCACACACATACACATGGGGGGAAAAGGAATACTTTATTCCTTACAGGATATAAATTGTACCTCTGCAGAAATTGTTCATAATCCTCATGTAACAGGGATAATTAGAATTTTCTTGCATTTTATATTAAACTTTTTTTAGATTCATTTAAACTGGATAAACTTTTTATTTTTACAATTCTTTTTATT
>CABHPQ010165794.1:0-20890 GCA_902168405.1 Peromyscus aztecus | reverse complement strand
TATATATATATATGGTTTTTCGAGACAGGGTTTCTCAGTGTAGCTTTGTGCCTTTCCTAGATCTTGCTCTGTAGACCAGGCGGGCCTCAAACTCACAAAGATCTGCCTGCCTCTGCCTCCCGAGTCCTGGGATTAAAGGCATCTGCCGCTGCCGCCGCCGCTGCCGCCGCCACCACCACCACCACCCAGCATTTTTAAAGTATTTTTAATTTAAATATAATTGCATCACCTCTTTTCTTTTCCCTCCCTGAACCTCTTCCATGTCCCTGCTCTTACTCCTCCTCAAACTGGTGGACCCTTTTTCTTTGATTATTATTGTTACATATATATGTATATATACACACAAATATAGAAATACAATTACAGTTTCCATTTTTGTTGTTTGTGGTATTTCATTTCAGAGTTTTTTTTTTTTTCAGTTTCTAAAATCTGATTTATTTCTTTGAGAATAATAAATGTAGACTAAAGTACAAAAAGAAAGAAGTATAGGGTGCAACAAAATCCAACATTTCCTGGTAATGCAAAACAAGTCCATAGTGTGGCTGCTTACCATCAAATGTCCTAGGACCAGACTCAGAGACCGCTTCTGAAAAACAGCTACAGGTTCCAGCTTGAGCCAAAACTCCATATTGCTGGTAGAAGTCCATTTTTTTCCAAACTTACTAAAAATACAATAAACTGCAGAGGGAGTGAGACCCTCACTAAAAGAAATCAGGTAGAACATAGTAACGCAGAGGAATCTTCAGGTACACAGCCTCTTCTCACTCAGACCCATTGGAGAAACCTCCAGGTTGCTTTCTATTGAACTTCCTGAATCATCCATTTGTGAGTTAAGTTCTGGCTGCCAGTAATGACAGTTTGGGAAGTGTAGGCTCTCTATGCTGCACAAACAGCTACCTGTTTATTTCCTTCGGCCACAGGTATCTGCGCTTCTGTTGAGTGTTTCTTAGTGACATGATTTGTACTGTTTTTTTTTTTTACAACATAATTCAACTTTACATATCAGTCATAGGTTCCCCCGTTAACTCAGTGTATAAACAATAAAGAAAACACTAAGCTTGGTAACTCACTTATGCATAAAATGTATTTTAATAGTTTAGCAGATAACTGGAAATCTATTTTTGAATGCAGCTTATACTAAAGAATGAAATATAACTGTGATAATAGATAGTAGATAATATTTAGTCATGCTTACAAAAGTGATAAAATTATCTATTGATTTCTTTTCCTAATAGAATATCTTTAACTAAGTAGAATGACCTAGTAATTCTATTTTTTTCAATGTCTGATCTGAAATGAGCATAGTTTTGAAAGATTCTGAAAGAAAGTAAAGAAGATATATAGAGTAAGAAATAATACTCAAATGATATGGAAACAAAACCCACTGAGTTTACTTTCACAACATATATCCCCTTTTTTTTTCCAGAAAAATAGAATGCATTATGTTTCTCTGAATCAGATGTCCAAAAAGTAACAGAACCATATAAATCATATTGTTTCAGAATACTCTATGTCCTCTATGGAAATCCTGTATATGAATATAATATACAGTCATAAAAAATATAAAATGTATAAATTCTATAGGAAACAGTACTTTCCAGAGTGCCCTCATCCAGACCCCTCCAGGTTTGGTACCATTATGTTCAATATATTGAAGGAAGCATTTTATAGACTGAAATCCTCTTATCTTTGTTTTCTTTCTTGTTCAAGAAAGCTGATGTCCACACAACTTCACACCTGTCTATAAACCTGAATCTCTGCAGTCAGGAGGGTCTGGGAGAAATCTCTTTTTTGAGCCAAAGTTGCCTTTGGCAAAACAACACTTTTGTCCATCTCCAGAAAAACTTCATTCTAAGAAGTTATTCATAAACAGTGCAAAGATTTCTAAGGATGTTCTGAGTAAATGTATGGCAAGGCTCCCAGTGTGGATTGCAAGTGTCTGCCCCTTCATTAATGCTTTCCTATTACCTTGCTGTTTCTCCCAAGCTCCCTGTCTCCCAACAAATAGCATCCTGTACTCCTAGGGCCTCTGTCTTTTTTTTTCAGATTCATTTACATTCTTACAATCTTGAAGTATTCCCTCCATGTGTGTGTGTGTGTGTGTGTGTGTGTGTGTGTGTGTGTGTGTGTGTTTGTGTTTGTGTGGGTATACATGTGAGTGCATATGCATGCTGGACCATAAGTCAACTTAGGATGTCCATGTTGCAAGTAGTTCCTTAGAGTCTATCACTATCCTGAAGCTTGCTAAGCTGGCTGGTTTGGCTGCCGAAAAGACCCAAAAGCCACCTGTCTCCATCTCCCGGGCACTGGGATTACAAGCATACTGCCATGGGACCTTTCACATGTTGATGCTGGGGCTCAAGCTCAGATCCTCTCATTGACACAGCAAGTACTTTAGTGACAGAGCCATCTACCCAGCTGCCCTCCTTCATCTTGTAAAACCATCCAGCTCTCATTCTACCAAAGGCTTAAAGCAGTCTATAGCTTCATCTTTTTATATCAAAGCTTCCTCGGTACTACTGATCTAAGATCTGTAGTATTCAAAGATATAGTTTGTTTATTCATGAATGGAGTTGGGTGATTTGTAGAAACAAGTTCTTTTGGGGGGGGGGATTAATGCCTTAGAAGATACATTTATATGCAATTTCACTTTGAAATTCAAATATCACTTTTCTGGGGAATTGAGAAAAGTAGAAAACAACAGTAGGAACTCAGGCCAGCACCAGATACCACAAGTTAGGAAGTACGTCAAATCAGACCAAAACAGGAAAAAAAAAAAGTACTTGGGGGGAGGAGGGGGAGTGCTTTAAAAATCTGCTTAACTTCAGTAAGAAATAAGATTTTTCTACAAGCAAAAACTTAAAAATTCATTTTATTAATGTGTTTTCCCAGCAATCAGACTGCTGGAATGTAGCACCAAGGTGTTGTATCCTCATGACCAATAGTGAGCATAAGGCTAACAGCTTGTCATTCAGATGCTGGGGGATGTCCTGTATGTTGTGAATATATGTTGCTATGATTGATTGATTAAATAAAACTGCTAATTGGCCAGTAGCCAGATAGGAAGTATAGGCGGGACAAGCAGAGGAGAGAATTCTGGGAAGTGGAAGGTGGAGGCAGGGAGACGCTGCCAGCTGCTGCCATGAAAAGTGAGATGTAAGGTACCGGTAAGCCATGAACTACGTGGCAACTTATAGATTAATAGAAATGTGTTAATTTAAGATAGAAGAACTAAATAGCAAGAAACCTGCCACGGACATACAGATTATAAGAAATATAAGTCTCTGTGTGTTTACTTGGTTGGGTCTGAGTGGCTGCAGGACTGGCGGGTGAGAGAGATTTGTCCTGACCATGGGCCAGACAGGACCAGGAAAACTCTAGCTACATTCAGAGAGATCCCATTCAGTGATTGGTTTTTCTTGCACCATCAAAGCTGCATCCTTAACATGTTGCAAATAAAGCATGTCTGAGAGAGGCTTAGCTTGCATGTTGCAGTTGTGTTAATTTCTCATATATGTAGAACAGTCTAGTTCTTTATAATTTATTAATGCTGAATAGTCAGTCATAGATGGCAAGCTAGGGTTGTAACTTGAGCCTTAGTTAGTTTGGACCACCATTAATGTACTATTGTGTAGCTGAGGATTTCCTGTGTCCCACCTGGCCCATGGTCAGGACAAATCTCTCTCATCCATCAGTCCTGCAGGCACTTGGACCCTAATAAACATACTGAGGCTTATAGTAATCAAAACTGCTCAGTCATTAGCTCAGGCTAACTATTGACTAGCTTTTACACTTAAATTAATCCTTAATTCTTATCTATGTTTAGCCACATGTTTGGTACCTTTTCTCAGTTCTGCCTTCACATCTTGCTTCCTCTGTGTCTGGCTGGCAACTCCTGACACTTCCCAGGATTCTCTTTTCTGCTTGTCCCACCTACACTTCCTGCCTGGCTACTGGCCAATCAGCATGTTATCTATTAACCAATCAGAGCAACACACATTCACAGCATACAGAGCAATATCCACAGCACTATTGTATTTGAGTACCAGGAATATATGTAATATCCTAAGAGGACCTTTATTCTGACACAGACTTCTGTGTTAAATTGAGAATATATTTTAGTTTTTCTTTATACTGTTCAGTACACAGTAAGAGCTCAGGTGAACTAAATTTTTAACTTTTTAGCATTGTATTATTTGGGACAAAATCAGGTTAGATTCTCTAAGCCTTCATAGGGTATGGATGATTTTTCTCTACTTTATGTTAGATCTATATCATTGAGTAATAGACAACCCCAAAATTTAATGGCCCCAAACTTAACAGTTTTACTCTTTCTCATGATTCTGTCACTTGGCTGGGTTCTGTGGGCAGCTCTGCCTGTCTTGCTTGTGCTCACTCACATGGGACATCAGCCAGTGCTGGGGGGACTGAGATGGCCTCACACATATGGCTGACAGTTGGTGGAAGCTTTTGGCTGAGGTACCTTTTTTTTTCTTCTCCCCCACATGGCTCCTCACTCTTCAGTAGACTAAACTGTATCTCACAGCAGAGCATCTGGATTCTAAGAGAACAAATATGCCAGTTTCCATCCTTGTTTAAGAAGAGCCTTAAAACCAGGGCAGGATCTTTTCAGCCAACATTTTACTGATGCTGAGCACTCACACAGATAGTCCAGTTGAGCAGCAGAAATAAGGACTGATCAGAGGCATGTCTGGAACATTTTGCCTCATATAGCCAATAAGATAATTTTTACACTGTAGTGCAATAATTATTCCAATTGCCTAATTTTCTGTGACAGTGTACTCTTTCTAGAGGTAATCTTATGAAACTGCACCTTCCAGATGTGAGCAGCAGGTGACTACAAAAGGTCCGTTGTAGCACAATCTCTGCAGAAGCTATTAACAATGCCATCACTGTAGCACACAAACATACTTTAACATTTATATTATATTATATATTATATAATGTTCTCCTAGATTTAGAAAATAAAATTTCAAGAATAACTGACTATTGATAAAAACGTGTCCAGTTATTTCCGCAACCTTATTCAGCCTAATCTGTTTGTTTACAACTTCCCCCAGTACTTCGTTTTTCTGTTTAATGAATTGAACACACCATAAAAATTGCGAAAGGATCATTAGTTTAAAGTTTGCATTAGTCTTGCATTAGCAATTGCCAAGGGCTAGTCCTTAAAATATTTGTTACTTCTCTGCTGACGGATAAGTGAAATCTTATAAATTGCCTTCTTTCACCCTTCTTCATGTGTTACAGGCTGACATGGGGCATGCCAGGATGACTGCCCCTGTTCTAAGTGCAGATTGACAGTGGGAGGCAGTGGCTAATACCTCAGCATCTTGGATCTTCCTTCTTTCTCCAGAGTTTTGCTATGATGATCAATTCCGCTGTTTAGGGAGATAGTCGCACTTACTTTGGATTGCTTTAGATATAGATAGTCGTATTTACTCTGTATTACTTTGGCTATAGGTGCAATTATGGCATATTAAGTTATTCTTTCAAATATTTTTACTGCCTATACAAGGGATCCTGCTGAGAGATCGATAAACAAGAGAAAGTCTTTATTTTCTTCCAGACTTTAGGCATTTTTGTATGTGCATACGTAACTTGAAATCTGTAGTAGTCTTTCCTGTAATTGAACAAAGTGTTCAATTTTATCATGGCTTTTGTATGGAGAAAAGAAGGCTGCATGAATATTTTAAAGGCTGTTCTTAGTTCACAGTGACCTGTGTATTTTTTCTTCCAAATCCAGGGAAATAAAGCATAAAATATGAAGCAGTGATTAACTGGTGTAGAAAGCTAGAAACTTGCATGCAGAAAGAGAACAATTTACACAATTTTCTCCCTCAGTAGTTATGCTAGCAATAGTTTTTTTTTTCCACCCAGATTTTTGCAGGTATATGCTGTATTTCAGCAAAATTTCCTTTGGCAAATTTTTGCTATATTTAGGTTAGACAAAATAAGTGATAACTACTTGTTGCTAAGATAGCACGAGTTAACTGATGGGCCTTAGAATGTGTAAATTAATACCAGCCCTCACAAATCACACTCTACAGCCTAAAAAGCACGTGGTTCTTTAGGTGTAAATGCCAGGTATCTGTTCCACTTCATCCAGAGATGAGCTAATAAGATGACTAATGCCAGTGACTCCTCAGGAAAGACTCAGATCTTGATGAGGATGAACATAATGGATCCTCTCTTACCATATAATAGTCTTTGACACATGGTGGTTTCAACAGTATACATTACAAAGACAGGATGGAAGAATGTTTTAGACCTTTGTGTTGTAAGTGAGTGTTATATATATTCACCTCATGAGCATCCGGCACCTATGGAGGTATGTATAAGAGAGTATCAGATCCCCTAGAATTGGAGTTATATGTGGTTGTGAATCATAATGTGGTTGTGAGGAACAGAACCCAGATCCTCTGCAAGAGCAATCAATACTACTAACCACTGAGCCATCTCTAATGCTTTGAAATTTACACTCTTACCTGCTGTTGGGAAGAACTGAAAAATTGGTTTATTTGCAGGCTAAGAAAGATTTTTAAAAATGGAAAGTGTGGCTTTCATGTAAGAAAATACTGGAGAGAGAATGTGATAAGCAAACACTGAAAGGGCCCTAGGTTTTCCACCCCCTGCATTTGGTGTTCTTCCTATATTGAGCATTCTTAGTTTATTTAGAATAAAAATTCAACTATGCACATTACATTGGTTCTGCCATAATGAGATTCATGTTTTATGAATTCTTACTATATTTCTACCAAAAAAAGTGAGGCGATAATACTGTCAGTATACTGTCAGCATCACATTTAAGCCAAGAGTTTATTATTTCTACTTTGACATTACCTCTCCTAAGATACCATCTGTTGTCATGGGAACCATAATTTTATTAAAAAGTATGTGGGATTGTAGAGAAAACAAGATGCTTTTTATTACTTGCTACTGAGTCAGATTCAGGATTTGTGATAAAGTCCTTCTGGGAGCTGAGGTGTGGCCTTCCACTTGTTTCAAATCCACTTTTTTATTGTTGGCTTTATTAGACCTAAGGATGTCTCCTCATCTTGACTTGAAAATCAAATCTGAAAATGGAGATTCTTTCATTTAGAAGCAACCTCTTTCTTGAAGCAAAAACTCTCCTAATAAAGCAAGTTTCCTGGTAGAAGTCTGCTTCTATAAAAAGATCATTTCTTTAGTATTTATTGCATTGCATTTATTTACTGTGCCTTTGAATGCAGATGCCATTTTATGTATACATGTGGTCATCACGTGACAAACCACAGGCATGGACTCCATCTCCCAGATATGTCACAGGAATTGATATTAGGAGCCTTATCTGCTGAGCCATCTCACCAGCCCATGTTGTTTATATATTGAATGACCACTATCCAGCATGCAGACATGGGCCATTCAATTCACTTTATTCCAGAAGAAGCTAATCATTTGTTGCTCTGATCATTCAAACAATAATTTTGTGAAAAATCATAAATTTCTAGTATATAGTTATAGCCCTAGAATATATAGTGCCTTATTCCAAATATCTACTAGCTTTATGTTCTTCACAAATTTATTTCCCTTTTTTGTCTTAAAAATATAAAAGCATTATGATGCTTTGGTCAGTTCTTCAGATTTTGCTCCATAGTAAAAATTCCCTATTTTTCATGTAAAGTTAATGAGAGTTTTATGCTTTATTCTTGTTAACCAGCTCCTACATAAATTACACTGTAAGGTAATGAGCTTACATAAGTGTCTATAGATAGTGGAGAAACTCCACCCCGTACCACATGCATGTAGCCTCTTGAGTAGATATCCTACCTGTAGATAAGGAAGAGCTCAGGTAGTAGTGGTGCACACCTTTAATCCCAGCCCTCGGGAGGCAGAGCCAGGCGGATCTCTGTGAGTTCGAGACCAGCCTGGGCTACCAAGTGAGTTCCAGGAAAGGCACAAAGCTACCCAGGGAAACCCTGTCTCAAAAGAAAAGAAAAAGAAAAAAGAAAAAGAAGAGCTCAGAAGGGTTGGTTCCTAGTGCTCAAGATATATGCAGAGGCCGGGTGTGAGGACTTGTAGATCACACTCCAAGCAAGATGCCATGACTACTGTCTCTTGAGCTGTTAACCATGGAAGCTATCTGGTAATAACAAAGCAAATTCAAGGGTAGGCTTGGAGACTAAGGTGTGGTAAAACAACTTGTTGTGGAGGAAGAACTAGGAAGTAGTGATGTTGCCGGTACCTCTTCCATTCTGGGCAGTGTACCACACAAAAGCAGTAAATCCTACATAGAGCATTGCTTGCCATGATTTGTGCTGCTGTGAGTGTGAACGGAAGTGAAAGTGTCAAAGGAGAAAGCAGTGTCTGTGTTTCTTCCTTTCTTTCTGCTCTTTAGTGGTTCCCTTTCTTTCCACAGTGACATTTTCTATCTAAAGACTTTAAGCAGCAGGGGTAAAGGTTTGGAACAAGATATAGGCTTGATGCAAATCTAAGTTCATCTGCTGGATCTACCCAGCTGTTTCTGTACAATCTTAGGCCCAATTCGAAGTCACTATGGCCAGCTTTCTCATCTGTATCTATAGTATGGCTCATCCAATTAAACGTCTTATAAGTTGAGAAGCATTTGGAAACATTATTTAGTGTTAGTTAACTATACTAAAATGTAATATTGGCATAGAGAAAGAGTTGCTTGTTAGAATTTAGAATAATGTATTTCATCATTGGGATTCATTTAGAAGTAGATAATGTCTATCATTATAAAGCTGCCAGGAAAATGCACTAAAGAGCATCGTGAGAAATGTGAGCAGATAACTCTGAGACATTTAATGGTCTCTGTCACATTGTTAGGATGTCATAGTCAAAGGAGCCATGCGTGATATGATTCTGATTCTTGATACAAATGATTTTCTTTCAGAATTTGCAAGGTATTTCTCCATTTTAAACAAGACACTGACTGTTAAAGAAATGCTTGGTTGTGTTTAAGGAATGGCTGCTTGTAAATAAAATTCATGGTAGCTGTTATATAATAGGCTCTCCATGAATGTCTTTATGTAGGCATAGAAGAGCGAGTGAGCAAATCAACACATTCCCAGTGGCATCTCACAAATAGCAATGCTGGTTCTCAAAACATGAAATAATTATGTATGTCCAATTTTATGAAAAGCCTCATGGTGGTTTTAAAACTACAAGTAATTTTTGTACTCGAATACAAAACAAAATTACTAGTCTTGGTCTTTGTGTACATTCACAATTAAATTTGCCCACGATCTAGTTAAAGTTATTATGGTAATTTCACACAGTGGATAGAAATAGCGGTGTGTAATGGAGGTGCAGGTGGAGGGTTAGCCAGAGCCAATACATCATGAATAATACAGCTTGTTTTCTTGGTTTTCTCTGGTTGTGTCTCCTAGCAGATTGCACTGTTAACTGTTGTGAGAGAAGCAGTAATAGTCATTCTGGCATTAAGAACCTTCTAGAACAATGCCGATGTCATCTTCTTTCTAGTGACCCTAGTCCCATTGTTAACTTTTATTGCATTCTCTTAGAGATAAGGTATCTTATTTACCAAACACAATATCAAGCAGCTTTAGTATTCTTAAAAATGCCAGTGAAGTTATTTGGAAAATTGAGCTGGCAGATTTTCAGTGCTACATATTCAGAGATGCATGCCGTGGGGTTTATAGTAATTCTTCATTTGCGCTGTGACAAGTTGCCTGTTTCCATCTGGCTTCCTTTCAGTTAAAGGACGGGGCAGGGTGAGGTTTTGTAGAGTACTACTTGCTTGGTAGAACTTAGAATATACCTCCTTCTGAGCTGACAGCTGTTGCAGTATGTTCCAGAAGTATCCACGATTTCTCCCTGCGGCGTCAACAGGTGCTGCTGTGCCTGGAAGACTCCAATGTGGCACCAACTTTTACAGATGTCACCATTGTCAGCCACATGTAAGAACTCTCTTGATTAAACTTTGGGCAAACAGCAAATTAGTAATTAAACTAAGCAATATGTTATGTTTAATTTTTTTAGATTTATTTCTTTGCTTGTGAAGTTTAAACAAACTTTAGTAAATTGTCCAATTTCTCCTCAAAACCACAATGTTATTTCTCTTCCTTCCTTCATTATTTTCTAATTTATTCAGCTGAGCATATCTTTAATATTTAATAGTTTTGTGTAATTCCAAAGAGCCTGGGGTGATTTTAAAAGTACAGGGCAACAAGTTAATACTGTTTTCCCAGAGTTCTAAGATATCATTGATTTGAGAACTCTATTTTAAATGTAATTACAAAACATAATGACTTCAGAACCTTTCTCTTAATCAAACAGTGCATAGATTAGGCTATATTCATAGCCATTATGTATCAGGTGTCCATCCTAATCAATATTAGTTATCTCTAAACATATTTTTACCTCAATTTATAAATGGCACATGTGTAGATTATCCCAAAATCTGACATAACTTATCATGCTGTATAGCCAGTAGAAAACAGGGTCTGGCCGTTCAGATTGTAAAACGTGTGTTTTAAGTCTGGTTGCTTACTGTCCAAAACCAATGTTCTTTCTACAGTGTCCTGTGTATATGTTAAAATGAAAGTACTATCCAGCCAAAGTGAAAATAAGGCAGAAAAATAACATGTAGCCAAAAATGATATCAGTGCACACAACTGTGCAATGGTTTTGTATGTGCTTTGTAGAAAAAACACATCAATTTGTCTGCACATCCTTTAGCAGCTAATGCAGAAAGAAGAGCAGAAACCATTACTACCATGACTCAATGGATCCCTGAAGGAAAATGAATTCACCCTGGGTGAGGGATACATTTTCTAGTGCAATAAAAATAAAGGGTACTTAAAATTTTGAAAAAAATAGTGTTTTATAGAACTTTAACTTTGACTTATTCTGAATTCCTCACAATGTATTTTATATTTATTATCTGTTCTTCTTCTTTGTTTTATTCCCAGATAATTTCCTTCTCAGCTAAAAGCCTGTGCAGCCTTTAATCCCCTGTTTGTTTCTGCAAAATTATAGATACAATAAGGAAAAACTACTTTTTGTATAATCTGTAAATGTAGAAGTAGAAAGTTATTTTTAAATGTTTGTTAGGTTCAATGACAGCATGTGACCAGTCATATCCAGCCTCCTTGGTTTTTAAAATGCTTACATTATGTCTTCAAAATTATTGTCTTTTGCAAAAAAATCTAAAAATACTTTTAAATGCGGACTTTTGTCCCTCAGATTCCATCCAATGCATCCAATAGATTTAGTGAACTTTTTTTTAAGTTTCAGATAATTTACATATTATTTTCATGTTTTATGGTCGTATTCCTAGTGAGTTATTTTTTTAATAGAGGGCACTAAAAATTAAGATATAAAAAGAATTGTCATAAGGTGGCAGTATATTTCAATGGTAACTGTCAGTGTAGAAGGCATTTCTTGCAGTGGGTGTTTTCTTAGCCAATGGAGGGGGGGATTCACATAAACATCTCGGCTTTTTAAAAAGGAAAATTGAGCAGCTATTACTCAGGGTACACGAGGAGTTGCTCAACATACAACTGTTTGGACTTTTCCTTTTCCTAATGCCAGAGATCATTAGCAAATAGATCTATTACTTTTATTCATTACAATACCAAGAAACGCTGCTTCCCATCATGGTTGTGCACAGTACCCAGCAGTGAAATCACATGCCTTTTCATGGAACTGTTAACACCACTTTCGTGAGAAATAATAGGTGAGCTTACATGTTTGAAGGAGTATTTTCTAAGTTCTAGGTATTTTAAATGTTGTGTGATAATCACAGGTTTCATTTGGGGTGAGTTAGATACAGGAGCGTTTGGTCAGGATTCAATAAACAGCATCAGTCTATGGAGAAGTGAGAGAAAGTTTCAGCTTTTAATGAAGCAGACAATGTTCAACTCCCTGCCTTCCCACGCATTTTCTTTGTAAAGTTGTTTTGCTTCTGAAATATATATTTCTTATTATTAATTTGTAGATAGTGTAATGCAAGGTCACTGAAGGATTTAATGAGATGATGTTTATGGGTGGGTTTACTAAACTCCAAGTTTTTTTTAATTATTCATAGAGTCAAAATATGTTCTCTTTTGTTCCTAAATATTTTCCTCTATGACCTTACTTTGAGAGAAAAACTTGAAGGTTGTCACATTGATCTGTCATGTGACTACGGCTCAGTGTATGATTGCTACTTAAGTGTACAAGGAAAGTAGCTGCAAGACAAAGAAAGCATGCACTGTCCACTATCTGCTAGCACTTAAGATCTTCCCAAACCCTAGCAATCATGTATGTATAGATGGGACCATAGCACACAGAGCACAATGTTCCGAGATAGGTTTCCAGAAATGCCCAGAAAAAGGGGGCGGGAGTGAAGGAGAGGAAGAGAAAGGAGGGAGGGAGAAAAATAGGAAAAGAGAGAGGGAAGGAGGGAGAGACAGAGGGAGGGTATGAGAGAGAGAGAGAGAGAGAGAGAGAGAGAGAGAGAGAGAGAGAGAGAGAGAACAAGCCTATGTTCCAACCACTAGACTGTGGATAAATAGCTTTGCAGTCTTAAATAACTCTCCGTGGTTCTCTTCTTTGTAAACTGAGTTTGAAATTCACAAGATCCTATTGGGCACTGTCACCCTAAATAGATAGATCTCATATTATATATTTGCAAATAATGAAGCACTGAATTATGTGAGCACACATGCAATTAATGTTCAGAGAGGAGAAAATTAAGTGCGTCCTTTGGTATTTGTAGTATCTGTGTCACTTGCAAGGAACAGAGTTCTTGTTGCACATAAACAACAACAATGACAAAAACCAATAATTTTTCTCACTGGAAAGCAAACCATATAGATATATAGGACTAAAACACTGTTTTATATATAAATGTAAATACATTTTAATGTTTTAAAGAATTTGAATGAAAAAATAATTATTTAAATAATTTCAGTACTAAGCAATAAATATTTGCCAGTAGAACTAATGAGACAAAGGGGTACACTATATGGCACACTGAATCCTCCAGTGCCACCAGGAGGAATGAAGAGGCGTTGGAGAAGCAGGAAAGAAGGAGAGGCAAGAAGATTTTTCTGTTGAAGTGGTTTTTGTTTTGTTTTTGCTTTTGCTTTTGTTTGCTTGCATACTTCGATTTGTTTCTTTATGTGGGGGGCATGGCAGGGATGAAGGGAGGATTTGGGGGGACTGGGAGGTGAACAGAATTGGAGTGCATGATGTGAAGCTCCCAAAGAGTCAATAAAGAAGTTAAAAAAAAAAAACTCAATACCAGTTCTTAAGACAGCAAAACATCATTACTGCTTAGAGGCAAAAATATCCCAAATAGATTAGATAATTGTTAATGGCAATTATTAGTGTGTTAATCAAAACAAATAAGGCCCATAACATATATAGTCTTTTTGATCATTTTGCTGATGGTGTTTTTCTCTGCACACCGTGTAAGTTCCACTGAAAAATTAATTTTTTTACCAGCTTTCTTGTATTTGTTATGTCCTGGATATGCATTTTTTATTTAAGAATTTTTCTTATTCATTTTACATACCAATCACAGATCCCCCTCTCATCCCTCCTCCCGCTCCTCCTACTCCCCCCCCTCCACATCCCCTCCTCTGAAAGGGAAAGACCCCCCCATGGGCAGTCAACAAAGCCAGGTACATTCAGTTGAGGCAGGACCAAGCCCCTCCCCACTGCATCAAGGCTGAACAAGGCATCCTATCAGAGGTAGTGGGCTCCAAACAGCAAGCAAGGCTGTCTGATATCAAGGAAAGATGATGCTTCTAACATCTGATCTCCTTGTGGATATTAAATTTCTGTCAGTGGGGAGGTGAGCACAGACTTGTGTGAACAGTCAGCTCTCTCAGGTCTCCACCATCTCTCTTTCCTCCTTACACATACACAGAGATACTGAAAGTCATTGAAAACTGGAGAAAGTCTAGGACATTTGATCCAGAAATCCTTCCGGGAAGGATTATATCATGTGAAGCACAGAGATCCTAGTGCCAAGGCCAGCAACTGCTACCACTGCTTTCAGACATGAAGCAAACTGAAAAGCACTGGACAGTATGAAGATACACACACTTTGAGGCAGGCTTAAAGCCTCAGCAGGGGCTTTTCTTCATGAAAAGCATGACTTCCGTGCAAAGGAGCAGAAGGCATGTTGGGATGAGATGAGGGAAGAAAGAAAAATAGAACTGACAAACATCTGAAATCATGTGAATCCCACACAGGAGTGGGTAATAAATATTTGTGACAAAACAAAGCTAAAAACAGTGATAAGTTAAATTTAATCAGCTCTTGAAAGAATAGAGGAAAACGATAAAGTTTCAGTAGATGTGCCAAATCCTACAATGTCAAGGACAAAATGACTGTCCAATATGTAATTTCATGAACTCATTTGAAACATTTTTATATTCCATTTAAGCTATATGGCATTCAGTTCTGTGGACAGGCATCAACAATTGTAGCAAGTATTGTACACCCTTTCATATAGCTAATGTCCCATCTTCATATTGGACCCATACCAACATAGAGATGTATTTATAGCAGAATCAACCAAGAGTCGCTTGTCCCTTTCCAGGCCTGAGCCGGTGGAGAACACAGATGTCTACCCCCCAGACTTCTTGTTCTGGAAGGATTACATTCAACCAGAAGACATTAGGTCTCTGGCTGTGGGTGGTCTGGTGCCATTGTACCAAGCACAGCCAGTGGTTTCTAGGCCCCGGTCACGGGAGAAAAGAAAAGCAACAGCTCGGCACTTGTATGTCTCCATGGCCCCAGGTGGCAGCACCAGCCACCCAGATCTGTAATGCCTTGGCAGGGAAGCAGCGTGGTCCTCAAACATCGACATCGTCCCACGTGGCTGGCCAGACTCCAGTCATCCACATGACCCTCAGTGGTAACAGGAGCCTCAGACATCAACCCAGATTCTGGATGCAGACATGGCTCTAGGCAGCAGCACTGGCCTGGATGACATCAGGGCCTTGGGTGACAGTGCATGGTGCGGCCTAGACCCTGGACATCTGGGTGGTCTTTGGCGGCAACATGGGCCACGTACGTCAACAGACCCTGGCTGTGGTAGAACCATGGATGCAGACATGGACTTAGGCAGCAGCCCAGCCTAGATGTCATCATCCTCCCAGGTGGTAGCTAAGGCCACTGAAATCAGGATGGTCCCTACAGGCAGCATGGCCTTTGGACACCAACATGGCCCCACAGGAGTGGGCAATAAAAATATTTGTGGTAAAACAACGCTAAATACAGGGTGGCAGCCCTGACCTCTGGTATCTGCACAGCCTTCGATGGTCTTAGGAGCTGGGAACATCAACATAGACCCTGGCTGTGACAGAGTCACAGACCCAGAAATGGCCCTCAGCAGCAGCCCTGGTCCAGATGATACCATGGTCCCAAGTGACAGCACTGGCCACACAAATTGGCTTGGCCCCAGTGGCAGGACAGCCCTAGGACACTAACATGGTCACAGGTTGCAGCCTGGGCATGTGAGTGGCCTTTGTTGGCAACACGAGCCAGGGATATCACACAGACTGGTGGCAATGAACACTTGCAAGTAAAGATGAATGGACTAAAGGGTAAAAACTGTGTGATTCAATAGGCCACATTAAAGCTTCCACACGATTCTTCTTCTATTTTATTATTATTATTATTATTATTATTATTATTATTGTTGTTGTTGTTTGATGTTTTGTTTTGTTTCTTTGTCTTGTTTGGTTTTTGGTTTTTCTTTTAAATTTGGTTTTGTTTGGGGGCAGGTTGCAAGGGCATAGGGAGGATTTGAGAGAACGGGGAGATAAGTGGGATCAGAATGCATGATGTGAAATCCACAAAGAATCAATAACAGTTAAATAAAAATTATTTATGTTTGTCTATGGGTGTCCATGGGAGGAAAGGCCTCAGCCTTTGTGTGGAGGTCAGAAGACAATTTGTAGCTTGTAGGAGTTGGTCTTCTCCATCTACCATCTAGTTCTAAAGGCGCAAACACAGGTTGTCAGTCTTAGAAGCAAGCGCCTTTACACACTGACCTATTTTGCCTGTTTCCAAACATTTTCCAACTGTAAAAGAAAATGAGAAACTGAGAAAGGCATTAAAGTGTTTCTGTACAAGTAAGTGTTAAATATGAATGTTCTTTAATGAGTAGACTATCCTGAAACCTTGATTATAGGCAATTGATTATCTGCATGGAAAACTCGGGCTCCAATAATGAAGAATGTGTAACTATGGAGAAAGACTACAAAGGAAAACAAATTGTCAAATAATAAAGTTCTGTGTCAGAGGAAAAGTGTATGGCTTTATAATCATACGATGATGAGAAAAATATGCTACTTTATATCTTTAGGTAAAACATAATGTTGACTATTGAAAAATTTAAAAGCAGAATATGCATCCTAGGAAACACTGAAAAGAAAAAAGTGTTTAGCATGAGCTAGCACATCACTGGTGTGCATAATGTATAAACTATGGGGATTAGTGGGGATGCTTGAGAGGAAGGAAGCCATGGTGATGCTGGCTTACCACTCCACGAGCCAGAAAGAACAGGATTCCATAGAAGAGAAAGTACAATTCAGTCTACAACATGGTTCTTGGAAAAACAAAATACATCAATTATTTACATTTAACAAAGAAAATGGATAAAATTAATTATGTAAAATATACATTCTCCACAGTAGGAAGAAAGAAAACACAAAGAAACACTAAAACCCGAAAATACTTATTTAGTAAAAGTTAATTAAATTAGCGAATATTATTCAGTACTCCATTAAAATAATAATAAGAGGCAAAGTTGATAGTCAATGTGTTTGAAAGAGGTACAGAATTATCATTGATTAATTTATGTGCATTGGTCCCTCATACAGATGAGCTATGTTTCTGTGCATAGGGAGATGGTTACATTTCTGTTTAGACTTCATGTTATATATTTAGATGGGATACTTCTGTAAAAGCTACATCCTTAATATTGCATTTTTCATGCCTATATGCCAGTAATTGTTCTAAGCCCTCTGTGTATATGCCACCACACAGTTCTTTCAATAGCCTTATGATGTATGTGATATCGACACTCTCTTTACTGACTTAAAATGAGCTATGTAGATGTAAAGCCAACTCAAGAAGGTCCTAACAATAAAGTTTAATTTTAATCAATTATTTGAAAAATAAACCAAGAAGCATTTACATTAAGATAATAAAACATTCTTCAAAGCTTTGCATTTTAACAATGTAGTTTCAAGAATGGTGTTGAATGGATTAAAGCCAAAGATATATACTATTTAATGTAATATAGTCACAAAACATAAATTATAAAGGTCATAATCTGGCAGATATACAAGGATATATATTTAAGTTTTTTTTGCATAATTACTCATAATAGCAAGATATAAAATGGAATAAAGTGATCTGTATAACTGATTTTGGAGACTGTTTAATTCTTCCTAATGTTACAGGGATTGCATAATAAATACCAATTGACATTTTGGCACACATTTAATTTTATGGAGATGGAAAACATTTTAATATATTATGAAACATAAAAAGAAGATAAACCAGATAAAGATAAAAATCTTTAAAAGATGTATTTTATTTATATGTTCAGTCTATGTTCTATGTGTGAGTATGTGTACATGAGTGTAAGTACCCACAGAGGCAATAGGAGGGTGTCTGATCCCCTGGAACTCACATTGCAGGCAGTTGGGAGCTGCCTGATACGGATGCTAGGAACCACACTGTGGTCCTCTGCAAGAGCAGGATGCATTCATAACTTTCTTGCTATCTCTCCAGCCCTTAAAATATCAATTAATCTTCTAGTCATTTGAAGTCAATTTGTGTATACATGTATTTGTGGATGTATATGGATATCTCCAGGGCATATTCTAAAACTCCTGGCTAACAGGACAGCAATATATCTTTAATATTCATAAGTACAGCTTTGAGACAGGGTGTCCCTATAGAGTGGCCTTGTGCCTGTTCTCTTCCTGTTGGTTATGGGATGCACTACCATACCACAGCAGATTCAGGATACACTTAAAGAAATGCAAAATAAGACCTAGCAAGTTTATCTGGCCTCTATAAGCATATTGAAGTATCTGTTTCATGCACATTTCCCAACTTTCAACATTTTATTCTTAATGCTTACCAATCTCATCTTGATAAACTTACTTTTAAATTCAGTTTTTGTTTCCTTTTTAACTGTCAGAGTCAGCATTTTTTAATATGCTGAATCACTGCATTTTTCTTAGTTGCCAATATACAATACTTATTCTGTTTTTATCTGTTTCATTCGCAAATACCTCGAAATATCCATTTGTATGTACATATGTGTATGCATGTACACATCTTATGTAGAGCATACTGCTTTAAGATATATTAAGGAACAAAGAAAAGTACACAAAATTGACTATTTTAATTAGACTTGGACAGCAAATGAACTGTGACACTGAGATTTTGGATCACGTTACAATACATTTCATTATCTCTTGCATGGGATGTAGAACTTAAAGGGGCATATATGAAAAGAACATTCTGATTATAATACTGTCTGATCAGCCCACACTGAAGGACACTCCCATAAACAACCTTTGTGTTTGAGTCACACAATTTTGTTCTCAGTTGACTGCCATTTATTTGTCTTCTGGTATGATAAAATACCATGACAAAAAGCTACTTGGGAAGGAAAGGGTTTATTTTATCTTGGAGCTTTTAGTCCAGCATCCATGGAAGTCAGGGTAGGAACTCAAGGCAGGAACCTGAAGGCAGGAGCTGAAGCAGAAGCCATAGAGGAGTACTGCTTACTGAACTGCCTTCCTTGGCTTTCTCAGCCTGCTTTCTTTTCTGCTCCAGAACTACTTATCCTGGGACTGGCATTGCCTAAAATGGGTTAGACACTTCCACATCAATCACTAAGAAAATGCCCCACAGGCTAGCCTGCAGGCCAATATTAAGGAGGCATTTTCTCAGTTGTGTTTCCCTCTTCTCCAGTGATTAACTTTTGTCAGGCTGACATAAAACTAGCCACCATAGATTTGTATCTTTATGTTTCACTCAATGCTTCCTCATTCACATGCACAGCATTAACCATTCAAAAGGTTATTTTTTAATAGCTTGATTTGCAAGAATCTGGATGGTAATAGAAAAAAGAATGCAAGCTATAGTGTGTGTGTGTGTGTGTGTGTGTGTGTGTGTGTTTAGTGTTTGCACATGTGTGCTTAAAGGTCTTGAGTTGGAATTAATCATCACAAAACATTGGGTATTTTCTTGTTGATGTTACTAAAGTCATAGTGTGTTATGTTTCTTAATTGGGTAAAATCAGTGTACTCACTCATATACTAAATTTTACCTAGTGGCTAAAGTTGTGTTTTCATTACATTGACTTTTTGAATCTGAGATTAGGAGAATGAAATTGTATGGATAATAATCCCCCAAGGAAGCAACTGGGATGCTGCCTCTGAACTGGGAAGTGTAGCACAGGGGTCTTCATATGCAAAAGACCTCTGCATCTCCAGTTCTTCCTCCAGTGCTCTTCCCACAGATGCTTGAGGGATGGCTCTTTGCACGTCCAAGAGAAGAGTCAATGTTTCTTTTAGCAAAACAACCTTTAAGTCCTTGACACCCTTTCAACCCAAATTGAAGCTAAAATAGAATGGCAATTTTCTTTCAATGTCTCTCTTTTCTTGGATCATTAGACGTTTTGGCCTTTCTAATTTATGGAGATAAATAACATTTATGTATTTTAACCTGCTGACATTTATGGGCTGAACAGCTGGTATGTAGAAGTTTTAAAGTACATGAACGCACACAGATATATAGATACATTGGAATTTTTTTAATTTTATAATTTAATTTAATTTTACATATCAGCCACAAATTCTCTTGTTCTCCCCCCTCCTGCTGCCCCCCTCCGCCCTCCCCCCAGCTCACCCCCATTCTCATCTCCTCCAGGGCAAAGACTCCCCAGAAGATTGAGCTCAACCTGGCAGATTCAGTCCAGGCAGGTCCAGTCCCCTCCTCCCAGGCTGAGCCAAGTGTCCCTGTATAGGCCCCAGGTTTCAAACAGCCAACTCATGCACTAGTACAGGACCTGGTCCCACCACCTGGATGCCTCCCAAACAGATCAAGCCAATCAACTGACTCACTTATCCAGAGGGTCTGATCCAGTTGGGGGTTCCTCAGTCATTGGTTCATAGTTCATGTGTTTCTATTCGTTTGGCTATTTGTCCCTGTGCTTCAAACAGAGATTTGACTGTGAGATATTTTCCACAAACTGTTTTGAGGGCTAGTTTTGAACCTCATTCCACATTTGGAAATATTTAAAACAAAACAATTTCATTGCTCTGAAATAGTCAAATAGGTTAGCCACCACAAAAAAAAATGGTGTCACAGTTAGTTAAAATGAGCTTAGTGACAAATGTTTTCCAGCATGATCTTTTCAAATATAATTCAAATGCCTGATAGATTATTCTATGCTCGAAATAAATTTGTGCCTTTTCAGAGTAAAGAAACCTAGTGCCACTTAGTTGAAAATTGCTTCTCTACTGCTTTAGAGAAATTTGTATAATTGTATCCAGCTCTTGCATTCTTTGGGAATGAAAATTGTTAGACCAGAGAGTACTTTATCCCTTCCAAAAGTTCTTTTCCTTCCTACAGAATATTGCTACTGAATGGAAACTGAAGTGCGACCAGCAATTTCTAAATAGTCTGTAAGAATCTGGGACACTCTGTCAATAGGGAGATGAATAGCTGCAGAAAGCCTTCTAATAAGTCACACCTTGGTAAACGCTTTTCTTTTTGTAACATCAGAGGAAAAACTGAATAGAGTTTTTACTTTTAGAATGTAATACTTCTCTCTTTAACTTTAGAAAGATTTTGTGATTCTATCACT
>CABHPQ010165793.1:8434-40259 GCA_902168405.1 Peromyscus aztecus | reverse complement strand
CCCTCTGCCTGGGCAGTCAACCCGGGCCCCGGGCTCGGGGTGGCCGCCTTTCCTGGCCCGCGCGCGGCCAAGCGCAGCCCGGAGCCCCGTGAGAGCGCGCAGCACCCCGGGTCCCCAGATCAGCTGCCCTGGAGGCCCAAGCGGCGCGCAAACTTTTGCTTCAGCGCCCCGCGCTCTTCCTCTGCGTGTGAAGCCCCCGAGCGCCCGCGCAGCCGCCAGGGTGAGCTTGGAGGCCCCGCCTAGAGGGCGGGGGACTGGGGAGGCGGCTGGCTTTAAATGGGGGCCGTCCTGCCGTTGAGAAACAGAGCTGTTGTGAGGGGAACCCTGACCTCCCTTCCCAGTATAGACGATCGGTGGGGGTCGCCGCCAGACAAGGTGGCGTGAGGCATCGGAGGGGTGCGGGCGGGCATGAAAGCGTTCGGGAAAACCTACGCCTACCCGGGAGCAGGAGCTGGGGCTTAGGCGGCCAATGGGGGCGCGCACGGAGGTGCCTAAGTGGCAGTGTGCGCAGTGAAGTCCCTGGGGCAGAGAGATTGCACGCAGAGAGTGATTTGGTGGTACTGTGCATGCGGAGTCAAGGAGTGTGCGGGCGGGAGTCGGTGGCAGTGCATGGGGGTCACAGTGCGTGTGCGCGCAGAGTGAGTGGTTTTCGCTGGGTTTGAAGCTTACTCCTCGTCAAGAGTTGTGCATGGTAGTTTCTGGGGCTGTATGGGGTTCAGTAAGTGTGTTTGAATTTTTCTGGAGGCGTGCATGGGATCAAGGTGTGCACGCAGTATTCTGAGGGGGAGGACGGTTGCGCCAGGATAGGGTGTGAGTTCTGGGAAGCACTGAGAGTGAGCAAGTGTGCACGCTGGAACGAAGATGAAGGCTTGCTTTGCGCAGGTGCCCCAAAGTGCGGGGCAAGTGAGTTCTCACCGCGCTGGTACCTGAATTGATGCTACTGTGCCTGCGCAGTGTCCATCTGACTCAAGCCTTGCTCCCTTGGACAGTTCAGCCCACCAGTGGGCACCGCGGGTCGAGATGCTACTCCGGGACCTGGTGCTGCGCCGTGGCTGCTGCTGGCCCTCACTACTATTGCACTGTGCGCTTCACCCACTCTGGGGCTTCGTTCAGGTGAGAGGCCTCCTGGGTAGGGGTGGGGTCACTTCAGAGCGCTCCCTATAGCCACCCACTGACTGATCCTGGGGACAGTTGGGAAGAAAGAAAAGTTGGTCAACTACAGCATGCTCTGACCCCCAAAAGATAAACTTCATAAGGAGCTTCAGTTGTGGCCTGAGGCCTGCAGGACCGAACTTGGCACAGAAAGGTGCTGAGACCTCATAGTCATCTCTGCTGCAGCCTTTGGGAAAAGAAACGAACTTAAAAAGAGAAAGGATACCACTATGGTCCTTTGTTTCCTACCAGATTCCACCCCTAAACTTCAAATTAGTCTTTCTTCTGTCTTCCACCTGGGATGGGGGCTGTTTCTTGTAAGTAGTGACTGGGGAGGTGGATGAATTATTGCCACCTGGGCCACCATTCACGCAGAACATCTGTCAAGACCACCAGAGGACAAATCCCTCACCTTTGGTCCCCCAGTCTCCAGGGCAAAGACTAAGCAAGAGCCCACCAACTGCAGTTACTCCTCAAGGCAGAGAGAGGCTTGGATGGGATGTTCTCTAGTCCCGCCCAGAACCCCCATGCCCAGCTGTCCTCACCAGGCAAGCAACTGGCCAGCATACTGAAGCTCTCTGATCCTGGCTTTCTCCTTTCTTACTGCTATGGGGTCAGTACTTATTTACTTGGCACTTCACCTGGACCACAGGAAACGTGGTTAGAAGCTGTCCCTGCTGTTACTGGGATGTAAGGTGTTACCTGTTCTGCCATCCACTGGGCAGATACCTCCATCTCCACCACTCTCTAGAGGCAACCCACCCCCAGCACAGTCCAATGCTTCGGCTTTCCCTGCTCTGGCCTGCCTCTGGCTTATAACTGCTTTGTCTGTGCCCTCGGGATTCAAAGTTGTCACTTCTCAACACTTGGGCCATTGAGACTAGGTCCCTTGGTTCAATTTCTAGCTGGGCTCCATGGCAGAGCTCACCTGTCTATGCCTTCACATGCTTCGTTCTCTGTCTTCCCAAAGATCTTTCAGTTAGGACCAAGAAAGCACTGATAATATTGCCTTGAAACTAGAGTGCTGGCTGCCCTGCACTTTAGAGAGACCCTAAAGAGAAGAGCCACTGCCACCTGCCCTCCCTTTCAAAGGACTAATAAAACCAAACCAAACCCGTTCTGTGTGTCCCTACAGCCAGGCAGTTTTGACAAAAGCAATTGTGTGAGTGTGTTTCAGATTCTCAAACTCAATACAAATCAAGTCTCATGAAAATCAATTAGAAAAGAATCCTCCCGTTAAATAGAATGGGCAAGATCTTGGCTTGAAGCTCTGGAAAATTAATCTACAAATGATAGGGGCAGAGAGAGCAGAGAAAGGAAGGGGGCTTGGGAATGAATGGGTCTTGATTTTAAGCAGGAGAGCTGGATTCAGGAGGGAACACGGGAGGGAGGAAGAAGCATGCGAGCTCATAAGGCCATGTGTTCCTCTCTAAGTGGAGAGGATAAATCTGTCAGGTCGCAGGAGTTCCATCAACGCAGAGAAAGAGCTCAGAGCCATCCCTGCCTCCATGAGCATTCTTCCAAAGAATCCTCCAGAGGGTTGAAGGATAGGCCTGATACAACTGTCTTGTGATTAATGGGCCAGTTGATGAGACAAGAAACCTGGGTCCCTCGTGTGGCAGGTTCCTCCCCTGAAATTGGCGGAAGCCTCTGGCTACGGCAAGACAAGACACCGAGTTGCTCAAGTCCAATGACATTTTAATTATCAAAGGTTGGTGGGGACATTCCTTAACCCCCACCCTTTAATGTGTCTGGAATGGAGCTTTTGTGATTTAGAGTTCTCTCAGTTCATTTCAGTTGTGGTTGTGTTTTTTTGGTTTTTTTTTTTTCTCTTGTAAGGGAAGAGGGTGACAGGTCGGCAGATTTATTAGGTGTGACAGGAGTGTGTCTCATCAAGTTACTGTGGTGCTGGCCTATCTCCTTAAAAGATGCCAGAAGCCATCATCCTTGTGGACGCTCGTCTAAAGCGAGTGCCAGAGAGACAGGCTTGCATCTGGCCTTGTGCGTCCCTGTGTGCTGGCACCAAGTGAAGCTCTCCCAGACGTGGTGGAGCTGAGTCCTACACTCGGCTCCCTCAGTTGGCATTTTCCAGCAGCAGCATTGCCCGGGCACCTCCTGGATGACAGGCTGTGTAGCAAGTGCAAGTGGCTTAGTGGTCCCTGACCTTGTGGCCCTGGCAGGCTGTGCTGGCGAGGCCGTTAAACAAGTCACTGCAGGCAAAAGCTCTCAGGAGGAACAAACGGCTCAGACCTGGAAAAAGAGTCCAAGCAAACTCCCACTGAGGTGTCACCACCGAGATGTGAGAGAGGTCAGTTCACACTAGATGGCGAAGCATCTTGACAGAGGGGACAGGCTGAAGCCAAGGGCAAGGATGAGGCAAGGCCCGGGGAGACAAGGAGCAGGCAAGCCCCCGACTGTCTTAAAGTTGAGATTTGATCCTGGGACTCCTGGGGACAATGGAGAGTTCAAAGTCAGACATGACACTGCCTCAGGTTGTCACTTTAGACATCTCAACCTGGATTGGCAGGGAGGATGGATTCTGATTCCAGGGCACAAGAGAGGGAGCCAAGAGCAGATAGGTGCAAAGCCCGTTTCCGCTTTTAGCATAAGTATATTCTGTACAATCCTGGGGGTATTTGTCAGAAAACAAAAAACAAAAAACAGTGTTGTTTAGTATTTATCCATCATTCAAATTTAACAAGGTAGTTTCCTTAGCAATACTAGGTAAGAGGCAGGTGCTGCTCAGCAGACATGGATACCTGATGTAGGACAGTAACAGAGGGAATCGAGAGAAGCAGGTTAGTTCTGGACATGTTTAGGAGGCAACATCCACATTGGATGTGAGAGCCACACAAACTGGCCTTGAATCTAACTTGAATTCTCAGGACATGGGCAAAATACAGCCAAATTCTCAGCCAGGCTATCCCATGAATGACCTCTAGCCCTGTTCCCAATAAAGTCCCTGTTTGCCTCTGTCCACATTTATGTCTCTCTGCTTCCTGACGTGGACAGTGTGACCAGCCGCATCAGCCTCCTGCTGCTGGGTATTTCTTGCCATGATGGGCTGGCTGTCCTTGGAGCTGTAAAACTAAACTCTCCACAGCAAATGAGAAAAGCATCAGATGGTCACTGGGCTCTGGCAGTGTTGGATTGGATGCTGAGCCCATTATTTAGGCTGATCCCTTGTCTCACCTATGTATGACTAATATGCTTCCCATATCTGTAGTCCTCATGAAGACAGCATGTCACTAACAGGGCTTAGCATGTCACGTGCTCAGGACAAATACAACACATGCCACCTACTTGTCTGTCCCAAGACACTGGTAGTTTTGCCTGAAGAGACAGGCAGCATAAAACAGCAGGGGCACTTGCCCCAAAGAGGAATGTTTGCAAGGTGAAGAGAAAGCAGGTAACAGGGAGGCCCAAGTCGGGCTGCAAGGATAGCTTGTCCCAGACGACTGTGTAAGAAAGGGCTTTGAAAGATGAAGAGAAGCCTGTTGGTGGGTAAAGGGTTCAACAGAGGGAGGACTTAGCAGTTATTGGCTCATGCAGAACCAACCTATAGGAAACTCCAGTGGGGCCCCAGATAGAGCTCACCCGTTGGTAAGGACAGTCAGCTCAGACTTGGCCCTTCTGTGAGGACAGGTTTTTGAGCTGTTGTTCACTTGGGTCTCAGTGGAGCCTTCACATGAGAGCCCAGAATCCATTGATTTTTAAAATGCGAGCTCCTTCATTTCTTCCTCCTTCAGTCTTGAAAGTTGGTCTCAATTTCCTTGCCTGTCATTTCATCCTATTAAACACCCTCATGGATCTGCACCTTTGTAACCTCTCACCAAAAAATAGGTCATCGTGTCAGGCTAGGTCAAACCAGTGTGCTCTTCCTGAACGCTCCTGCGTTGAGTGTGCCTTGGAGACTGGAAAAGTAATTGCTCTGGCTGGGCATGGCCTGGAGTTCACATGCTCAAGCTCTGAGTCTTAAATGGAGATGATATAGAGCAGGGAGGGGGGTCAGGCCTGATTGGGGGAGGGACTCAGTCACATGGCAGAGAGTCTGCTCTTCTTACCTCCAACTCCGACAACTGAGTCTTGTCGGTGCAAAAATGAAAGACCCTCATTCTCTGAGGATGCACCCTTCCCTTGGAGACAGGGCTGCTTTCCAGGGTCAGAAACATAGTCAGTGGCCCTTTAAAATTCCAAGAGGTGGTCTGTAAAAGCCTGTTGGCCTCTAAGGTATTAAGTTGGGGCTTTAAATCGGTCCAACCTCTCACTGCCACCCCGACTCCCACTTTGCAGCTGCTGTACCACCAACTGCACAGGGAGCACCCAGCCCTGTGCCCCCTCTCACACAGCTGAGGGACTCTAGGGGACCCACCTGCAATGACGCACTGGAGGAAGTTGCAGGGACATTGCTATTCTGTGTTTCTATTTGCTTACACGAAGCCAGAATAATTAACTGTGCTTCTCACCGAGGCAAGGGACTGCCCCTAACTCCTTTCTTCTTGTCTTGGAGTCAGCTTTGGATTCCTGACTTTACAATCCTCTGCATACAGAGGAACATGGGCAAGTGTCTAACCCGTGGTTCTCAGGCAGGCTCTCTCTGTGTTTGACTGGGAGACTAAAGCAAAACACCCCAGGCCCAGACCCCTGCAAAAGGCTCAGTTCACTGGTCATAGGTAAGGCTAAGGTAGGAATGTGCCGGAGCTGCCTGAGCGGTTCCAGGACACAGCTGGAGTGAGGAACCACCGTTGGTCACAACCTTCTGTAGCTGACATCAAGAGATAGAGACCCATCTTGGGGAGACCCCAGGCCCAGACCTACAAGGCACAGGTTCTAGTCCATTCTTTGATGTTTGTTCATTCAAAGACTAGCTCTCTGGGAGTGCTGGCCCTTCCCTGGGGTGCTGGTTCTAACAGTGAGAGGGAAGCCAAGGCATAGCCCTGTCCTGGCGTAGCTTACAGTCCCACAGTGAAGACAGGTTGGAACGAAGTAGAGGAAATGAGACCTGATACCAGGGGACCTCTGAGAAGGAGATTCAGCCTGGCCAAGGAAGTGACAGCAGGGCTGAATGGTGACAAAGTGGATCAGGTGGGAGAACATTCCAGCCACCGGGACAGCATATACAATGGCCAGGGATGACAGGAGGGTGGGGGAGGAAGAGACGGATACGTAGAGGATTGCCAAGGGCTGCTTATGCCGTGACTTGTGGGCCATGTGGTCCTCTGAGTGGCAAGGAAGTACTTGGGGGCCACTGGGAGATTGGATGATTTGACCACGAACTGCTCAAATGCTACCTGGAGAAACATCAGGAGGTTACCCTGTGCCTTGGTCATATGAGATGCAGAAAGGTCCAGCCAGGTAGCTTCCCTCTCCAAGATGGGGGGACTCTGCCCCCCCCCCACAGACACAGAAAGGCTGGATGAGCTGTGACTAGAAAGGTGAGGGTTTAACTTGTGCTGCCTAGCTGCCACTCTTTGGGTATAACCCCTCTGAGTCCTAGCTATTCTGCCCGCTTTGGTCTTAATGAAGAATTCCAAGTTGTGACCTGGGAGGGACCTGGGGCAGATTCAGTTCAGCTTTTAGCTGCCTCGTGGCCTCCTATGTCTCCTGGCTGTGTCCATATCTGCAGGTGACGTATGCTGAGCCCCAGAAGTCTTGTTCTAAGGTGACTGACAGCTGCCAACACATCTGCCAGTGCCGGCCCCCACCCCCTCTACCCCCTCCGCCTCCACCTCCACCGCCTCCCAGACTACTCTCCGCCCCAGGTAAGTGAAGGCTCGTTCATTGGTTTTATTCGGGGGTTGGGGGTTCCTCTCTATGTTTTCTTGTGCCCGGGAAGAGCTGATGAACAAGATGAGACGGAGGACAGCTCTGTCTTCTTTGTAATTTTCCACTGGCCGAGCGGGAGGGAAGCCAAGACCCAACTTTCCCCTGCAGTCTGCAGAACGCTATTCCCCCAGAATGTTCCTGTGAGATGGAGAAGGATGCTTCTCCATCGGTTAATCGGATAAAAGTCAATCTCCATTTGATAAGTGATCCAGCCTGGAATGTTCCGAAGGCCAGATCTTTAAAGGGGGCAGCTGCTGGGTACGATCTTAAATACCCCACCCACACAGTTTTAATTTTCAATTCTGATGCCTGTTAAAGGAGGCAGTTAGGCTAGCACCAAAAGCAAAGATCTGGGAACCAAGATCCACTCTTGCCTTTTGGCCATTTGTACCCCACCTGCTGAAGCCTCTTGGGCTTGCCTCCTCCCTGGGTGACTGCATCTCTGAACAATGCAATTGCCCAGTCACGCAAACAAAGGAGCGTTTCTTTAGCCAGGAATGGCCTCAGCTCCGACTTCTGTACAGTTAAGTTTCCTGCTTCAAGTGGTGATTCCTGGGGTCTCTAGAGGAGATTCTGAGCTGTAGATGGGTCCCTCTAGGTTTGCCCTGTAGCATGCCTCTGATCATGTCATGTGTCCACTGAATTAAGTGTGGGTGTGTTTTAAATAACCGTGATGAGGCTCTATCCCTGCCAGGCTGTGTGTCCAGCCTCTTGATACCTAGCTGACAATACAGTGTTCAGGGCCATCTTTGCAGTTTGTGTGGATTCTTTCCTTTTTATAGGTACCCCGCGACCCTCTGCTTCTAGGGGTGTAACCCCAAATAACCTATTCACAACCTCTCTAGCTTACTTTACATCTATGAGTCAGAGCCTTTGGGGCGGGGCTTAGCATCGTCTGAGGTCACTCAGCTGCAGGTTTGAGTGAGAACCTAATCCCATCAGGTCTTCTGCTCAGGCCTCTTTCTGTCTCTTACTTGCTTATCCTGAGAGAACCCATCTGCCTGTGCTAAGGGCTGGCCTGTGGCACATGTCCCTGGACATGTCACCTTCCCTTCTTGAGACATCCTTTCTGCCCAGTCTTGGCCCCACGCTCGAGTGCTGGGATCTATTAGCTCCACACATTCAGCCAGGGTCCCTGCAACTCCGTGTATTGCTGCACACCTGCACTGGACACAGCGGGACTGTCTTGTCCTCTTGTGACCACCCAGCTCCACAGAGGGTATTGTATCAGCAACCCACAGGGTGGCCTATGAGAATATGCAAATTGTTTGCCAGGGACACTGGAAATTCCCGAGTGGTTAGGCAAGATTCCACCCCTAAAATTCAAATTAGTCTCCCTACTGTCTTCCACCTGGGGTGGGGGCTGTTTCTTGTAAGTAGTGGCTGGGGAGGTGGATGAATTATCGCCCCATGATTCACCATCCATGCAGAACCTGGTCTGTGAGACAAGTGGGCCTCTCCTGGGTTGATGTGAGGTTGTGTGAAGACATCCAACAGAAGTACAGCATGGACAGAGGCTGGGAGGTAGGACTGTGTGAGACCTGATGGGGTATCACAGTCCTTCAGTGGGGTTGTCTTATTCCATTTCCTGTTGCTCTAAGGCAGTGCCTGAGACTGGGTAGTTTATAAAGGGAAAAGCTTTGTGTTGGCTGGAATACCTAAGACTGGGAGCAGCATCTGGTAAGAGCCTCTTGCTGTTTCATGCCATGGTGGACCAAAGGGCAGGCAGGCATGTGCAGATGTGAGAGGAACAAAGCCAGCCAGAACCAACTACTCTTGAGGCTTGTCCATTCCCGAGAGAACCCATCTAGTGTCATGAGAAAGACATTAATCCCTCTTTAAGGTGTCACCTCCACTTGTCACTGGGTTGGCAGCCAACCAAGTCTTAATATGATTTTTGCTGGGGCAAATGACAGCCAAATCACAGCAGGGTTTAAAAGGAGCATCATGGGACAGATCTTCTAGGCCTGGGTGAGCAAGCTACATCCCATCCTGTGGATCATATAGCTCACCAGTTTCCCCGTATCCAAGTATCACCTCATCTGCCTGCATTTTTCTGTGTATATTCACCCCTGTTGCCATAGAATGCTTTGTAGAAGCCAGAAACCAGAAACCAGGACCACTTGCTTAGATAGAAAGTACCAGTAGAAACAAATCCAATGAAAACAAGCCAGTGCTTTATGGTGTTAATCAGAAGGTTTGTAAGAGAATCAAAAGGAGCATGTTATGTTGATGGTGGTGCCACTGCTGGTACAGACTTTGTGTTAGCTCTCTGTCACTGTAACAAAATACCTGAGATAATCACCTTACTAACCAGAAAGGATTGTTTTGACTCAGTTTCAGAGGGTTCGCTGTATGGTTGCTTGACCCTTGGCTTCAGATATGTGTGTTGGCCCACAGTCTGTCACGGTGGGAGTGAGTGGTAGAGGAGGCCTGTTCATATTCTGGCAGCCAAGAAGCAAGGGAAGTATGGAAGGCCTGAGATCACAGTATCCCCTTCAAGGTCACAGCCCTAATGACCTAACTTCTTCCCACTAGGCCCCACCTTTTAAGTGTCCCATCTCTTCCCAGTTGTACCACAGACTGGGTATCAAGTCTTCAACACATGGCTCTTGGAGGGCATTCAGGATCCAAGCTGTAAGCGCTCCGGTGTGTTTGAACACTGTGTGCTGTCTGAAGTCTACAGTACTGCAGGGACACTGGCCCATCTTTGGGACACTGTCTGGACAGCAATGAGCCAGCAGAGATGGTAGGCAGGTAAATGGCATACCATCACACCCGCGGCTCAGGGACGTCAGCAGTGTCAACAGCTGCAGCGGGTGTCGGGCTTGGTCTGTCAGACAAGAATGTGGGGGCGTCTTGAGATTATTTGATGTCCAGAGCTCTCTGACACATGAAGTCAGGCTGGGTGCTGCAGAAAAGGGGACTGAGGGCAGAGAGGGTGCCATGTGGTAGAGGGGACAAAGCCGAGCTGTGGGCAGGAGGATGTTTCTGGATGAGACGAGAGTAGTCTGGTTGAAACAATGGCAGGATGCTTAGTTATAAGCAGCAGAAACGATGCTTCTGTCTGTAATGGATTCTGATTGTAATTGTCCGCCATCACCCTCTCTGGTTCCACCCAGCTCTCACTGACCCTCTTCTACTGCCGGCGAGTCGCGTCCCTCCTCTCTCATCTTTTATTTTTATTTGTTGGTGCCCCGGTGAGCTACATTATGGTTACTTCTAGAAGCACGGGTGAGAGGTTATTTCCAGGAACACAGGCAACTTGCCAGTGGCTACACCACTGAAGAAAACGTCTCTTTCTCCCCCTCCACAAATATTAACTGCCCATAGATCCTCGGGGAAGAGTGGGACTTTGCGAGCCCTTTCCCCCTCCTTGACGAAATATTGGCAAACCCAGTCTTGTGCAGATAATCACAGATGCTGCATAGAGTTCCACAGCCATGTCGTGTCCAGAAGACAGCATTCCACAGCGCTGCACTCCTTCCTCTGGCATTTACGTTCTTTCCACCCCACATGAGCCTTGGAGGAAGGGATAAAAATGGTTCATTGAGGGCCAAGCATTCAATGCTTATTCTCATTGCAATAACTGCTACCTATAGCAACAGAAAGCTTCTCCCAGGGGCATTTACATAAATATTTAGAAGGCCCTTGTGCTGGGACATACTATCCATTTAGCAAAATGATGGCAGTAGGTTCCTCGTGATGGTCTACGACACGGTCTTTTGACCAGGTTTACAGTACCAAACACTGTGTCCTTCTGGTGGAGCAGTCCTCACTTTCAAGCAGAAAGTGGTTGATCACCCTATAACAGTCATGCCACTGTCACACCAGTAGAGAGAAAGATGATAGCCTTTTAGCTCATGAATCAGAATGTGGCAGTATTAGATTTGCTGTATCCATGGATGGTCTGGAATTTTCTCTCTCTTCCTGTCTTTCAGTCTTGGTCTCTCTCAATCCCTCTACTATCTCTATGGCTCTAAACTCCAGGATCCCCTCAACACTGCAGATTCTTCACTTAGAAAATAGGCTATAGATCACCCATGTCCCTGCCAGCACACACACACACACACACACACACACACACACACACACACACACGACCTGAGAACTCTCAAAGGAGAGAAATACTTCTGAATCCTGGCCAGGTGGTAGTGGCTGCTGCTTATCCCGTGGAGATCATTTGTGAAAGAAGCTGCCTGAGGATACCAGCTAGACTCAGAGGCTGAAGGGATGCTTCTGAGGAAAGAACATCCAATCCCCAAAGGGGATTCCCTGGTCATTCAAGTCAAGAACACTTTCTTCAGGCCTCAGCTCTGACCAGTGCATGGAAAGCACCTGGCTTACAGCTGCTAGTTGACAAACTCTCTAAAGAGGAACATGTGCCTAGGGTAGACAGTGCAGGGAGAGCCAGCACTTGGTGCAGACCCAGCGGAGGTAATGATCAGAAGCCTTTGCGGGGATCCGTGGGTGGCCTCCATGAGACTGAGCAGACCTCCCTCATCACTCAGAAAGCACCCAGCCACTTCCTTGCTGTTCAGGGCGATCAGCTTATCCCAGTTTCCCCAGGACTCGCCTGGGCCCCAAAAGTCCTGCTGGGGAAGCTGCTCAGCTGTGGGTCCCTGGCAGAGGCAAGATGATTTTAAAAGTTGTTTCCTGTTAGGTTCCTTTGGGGGGTATTTATTGCATGTGGGGCTGGGGACGGGCCTGTCCTATATTCGGTAGGGCCCAGCTCTGTGCCACTGTCCCAACACCCCTCACCTTTGCTGCCACTAGGAAGGTGTCTAGAAAAAGTTGTTGTGATACAGAAGGTTCATGTGTGAGAGAGTGAGTGCGTGAGCAAGTGGATGAATGAGTGAATGAGTTAATTTGTGGAGACAGGATGTAGTCCAGGCTAGCCTCAAATTTGAGATCTTCCATCTCAACCTTCTGTGTGCTGGGATTGCAGACATGCACCACCATGCCTGGCATGCCATGGAAGATTCTTGAACAGAATATTTATTTGAGGCCAACTTGTTCTCCATGCTCTGCCCATAACCCTCACACATAGGGCAAAGGGCACCTGCCTGGGGGCATCACTCTTTGTGCATGTTAGTGAGTTTGTGAGCTGTGGCCACAGGGGGGCCCAAGGCAGGGTCCTCAGAATCCCTGGAAAGCTATCTTAAGAAGATGCTGGACCTGCTCCCAGCATCCCTCCCTCAGTAGGTCAGCATGGGGCCTAACAACTTGAATTCATTACTCACTTTCAAATGAGGCTGAATCTTAGTCGCAGGGGCACTTTAAGAAGCAGAGCCCTAAAGAAGGACACTTAACGGGCTTTGGAGCCCGCCAGACCCTTTCCCTCAACTCTGGGACATCAGGCCAGCTGCAGTTTCTCAAGCTTCTGTTTTCTCCCCTGGGAAGGGCCTACAGTGAAGACTGGAGATTCTGCAGGCCACCCTGGGCAAACCCCATGCCACCCCAAAGGTGTTGCCACAGAGCTGGGACTCGGAGCCTGGCTTTCCTGCCCTCTAGACTTTTGTTCATTAGACACATGAATGACTCGGGCTCCTGAGCTGCTGTGAACCAGGACAAGTAGCCGTCCCTGTCACACGTGGGTATCACATGATCTCTATGTAAAGTGAGCTTCATGGAGAGCCTGGAACCCAGTTACCACTCAGCAAGTCGCAGCTAATAAATGTGAAGGCTGGGCTGGTGCGATGGTCAAGGCGCTTGCTGCCAAGCCTGACAAGCTGAGTTTGATCCCCAGGATCCACAAGGCAGAAAGAGAAAATGCCTCCTGCAAGATATCCTCTGACCTCTACACATGCATAATCTCTCTCTCTCTCTCTCTCTCTCTCTCTCTCTCTCTCTCTCTCTCTCTCTCTCTCACACACACACACACACACACAAATGTAATAAAACTTTTATTAAGGTTGAACTGGGAATGATTGGTCACACTTGCAATTCCAGCCCCTGGGAGGCACAGGCAGGAATATCAGAAGTTCAAGGTCATCCTTGACTATAGAGTGAGTTCTAGGCCAGCCTGGGCTACATGAGAACCTGTCTCAAAAAGGGATTACTAAGGCTAACAGTTGTACTAATCTTAGGCCACTAACCATCAAACTAGCAGTGGTCTAGATAGGAGTCTGGAACCTGGCTGAGAATAAACTTGAGATGTAGTGGGCTCTTAACATTTCACAAATGTTAAGATTCCACAAATCTTCAACACAAAGGAAAAAAGGACTCTGAGGCTTCCATTCACAGTCCTTTCCAGCCTACAATCCTCAGAGTCAAGTGGGGGACCCCACCTTCCATGATAGTATTTCTAGAAGGTGTTGGGGGATAATACCCAGGCAAAGCCCATGGCAGCCACCAGAACTGAGGGCCTGAGTTTGCTTTGTAAATGCCAACTGTGGCCTATTGTCCCTGCCTGTGACTCAGATCACCCAGGTCATGGGAAGAAGAACTGTGTACCAGCCCTCAAGGAAAAGCGCGCACACCCCCTCTATGAGACAGGCTTCAAGGCGGCCAGGCCAGAAATAGCTATGGCTGAGCAGAGGCGTGAGCTGGCGTGTCCACAGAGCCCAAGGACTTCAAAGCACGGGGATAGATTTTATTTCTGCATTTATTTTATTCTTACAAAAATCATAGGAGAGGTTAAATGACTCCCCAAAGGCCGCACAGCAGTGGCAGAGCTGGGAATGGGGTCGCTTGGGTCCCTTCTGTGCCAAGAGCCACATATTAACAGAAAGATTCCAGTTAAGCTATGGAAGTTCTAGAGTATTTTATTTTTGAGGCAGGGTCTCACAATGTAGGCAAGGTTGGCCTAGAATTGTAGATCCTCCTTCCTCCAGTCTTCCAAGTATTTACATACATGTGCTACCCTGCTCAGCTAGAATTCCCCCCCCCCCCCATTTTAAACAGAAGAAATAAACCGAAATTTAAGCCCCCAGTCCTGCAGGCAGGAGCTCTGTGAGCCCTCAGACTCTCCTTTATAATAGGTGACATTATCCTTACTTTCTCCGAAAGATCAGAGCCTTAGAAGGGGCGAGTTGCTTGTTCCAGGCTGCCCTGCTGGAAGGGCCAGCCTGCCTCTGAGGGGTTCACATTAATTCATGCAAATCTCACCTCACCCCAGCCCTATTCTGGTTTCCTATGGCTACAGAGCAAGCTACCTCAGTAGATGACCCACAGATCGGTTGCTACCTCCCTTCCCAGATTACAGGGTCCACTGATCCCTCCGGGATGTTTTCCCTGTGTGCCTTTTATGAAGTTGTAGTTAACTGCCTGGGGCTGGGTCATTCCAAAGACTTGCTCTCTCAGGTCTGGCAGTTGATAGTGGCTTGGGTCACATGTTAGCTGGGTCCTCAGCTGGGCCATCCTCTAGAGCATCTGCACATGATGTCACCATGTGGTCCAGGCTTCCTCACAACCTGGAGGCCAAGTTGCAAGGTTGCAAGGCAGGCAGAAGGTGCATCCCTTTTGATGGTGTGGCTGAGAAAGACATACAACACTGTGCCTATTGTGTCCTGTTTCATAGAATCAAGTGGCCAGAGCTGGCTCATTAAGGAGTCGGGGTTAGACCTTACCTCTTAATGAAGAGGGTCAGAAAATTCACTTACTTCCTCTTTTCCTTTGTGTGTGTGTGTGTGTGTGTGTGTGTGTGTGTGTGTGTGTGTGTGTGCATGTGTGTCTTTTGCTTTTACAATGTTAGAGATGGAACCGAGGGCCTTGCACATGCCAGGCAAATGACTTCACCCAGCTACATCCCAAGCCCTTGTTTTTTGTTTTGGTTTTGGTTTTGGTTTTGTTTTGTTTGTTTGCTTGTTTTTTTAAGATAGGATCAGGCTGGTCTTGAACTCTCCCTGTAGCCCAGGCTAGCCTTGAACCACAGCTTTTTTGCCTCAGCCCTCCTCGTGCTGTCATTATACCACAGTTATGTTGGGCAGCCATGCTGTTCTTCAGCAACATGCACATACCGGCACATGCTCTGTGGCTTTTCGTTTTCCTTTACAGCGATCATCCCAGCTTTTAAATATGGAATTGGTTGACTAGTGCTTGAGTACTTGCCTAGATAGGCACGATTGCTGAGTATCTTGCTAGGTCCTTAGTGACAACTCCAGCTCTTTAGCCCCTGGTCCTCAGTAGTTTATTTCCCAGATATATTTGGGGTATCTTCTGTGCATCAGGCATAGGCTGGCTTCTGAGAATGTAGTGACCAGGACAGAAGGGTCCCCAGAGTCATAGCACTTAGGGTTTACTTTATATGTGCATGAGGAACTGTGATAGATAGTAAGAGACATCCGTAGTGCAGGAAAAGGGAAGATAACAGGTACTGTGCTCTGAAGGGGTGCCAGGATGGCCACTGACTCTAGTGGACCTGAGATCACATGTAAGCTGAGAGCCCACTAAAGTGCAAAGCTGAGAGAATGGGAGGAAAAACCTTCTCATCAGAGGGAACAGTCTGTGCAAGGTCCTCATGTGGAGCAGGACTGTGAAAAAAGCCATTGTGGCTGCTGACTGCAGACTGTGGAAACAGGAGGGGCCTCAGAGGCATGGGGGTAGGACAGCACTACGGGGAGGCTGTACGGGGAGGCTGTATGGGCTGCACAGGCTACACAGGTCATCAGAGGCCAGGAAAGGAGTTTGGATTTTTGCCTAAGTACAGTAGGGAACCTCTAGATGGTAAGGCCTCACACTTGCTTTTCAGAGACTGGTCCTGTGGAAGGGAGTAAGGAAGAAGGAAAGGGTAGAGGTTAGGGTCCAGTGACAAGGCTGGTACTGTGGTCCAGCCAGAGATGGTAGTGATGGTGGCTGGACTAGATGAGAGGCAGGTGAGAGTGCTGAGCTAACTTAGTCTGATTTGAGACCATTCTAGAAGATCCAGGGCTGCTGGGCCTGAGGAGGAGAGAGGGCTGCAGGGATGCTGCTGGACCTGAGGAGAGAGGGATGCAGGGATGCTGCTGGGCTCTGAGGAGGAGAGAGAGATGCAGGGATGCTGCCAGGCTTGAAGAGGAGAGAGAGATGCAGGGATGCTGCTGGGCTCTGAGGAGGAGAGAGGGATGCAGGGATGCTGCCAGGCTTGAAGAGGAGAGAGGGATGCAGGGATGCTGCTGGACCTGAGGAGGAGAGAGGGCTGCAGGGATGCTGCTGGGCTCTGAGGAGTCACTGGGTGGAGGATACCACTCACTGCACCTCTCCTGGTTTGTAATTTTGCAGTAGGATGGTGATGAAGATCAAGAGGGGCCAAGGAGTGGTGCCCTGTTGCTAGAGTTTTCCTGCCTGGCCCACAGTCAGGACAAATCTCTTTCACCTGCCAGTCCCACAGCCGCTCAGACCCAACCAAGTAAACACAGAGACTTATATTGCTTACAAACTGTATGGCCGTGGCAGGCTTCTTGCTAACTGTCCTTATAGCTTAAATTAATCCATTTCCATAAATCTATCCCTTGCCACATGGCTCATGGCTTACCGGCATCTTTACATGCTGCTTGTCCTGGCGGTGGCTGGCAGTGACTCCCTCCGTCTTCCTGTTCTTTTCATTCTCTCTGTTAGTCCCGCCTATACTTCCTGCCTAGCCACTGGCCAATCAGTGTTTTATTAGCAACACATTTGCCATACAGAACATCCCACAGCAGTGCCCCATTATTTTTCTTCCCTGCTTCCATCTTAAGCACTGAATTCCTCAGCACTAATCCAGATTTAGCGCTATGGAACCTCTAAAAGGCAAAGGTTCCCATCACACATAAACTAGAGTTCTCTTGGGTCATGATGAGTGTGAGGGGGGCGTGAAGAGGTCTGCTTGCCCTCAGTGTCACAGCAGGTAGAGTCAGTCCCCATCACCTTGGCTTCCCTGAGGGCTGCCAGGCTCCCAGTAAAGGTCCACAGATGCCACTGATCCTGCTCTCGGCTGGAGGTATTGTTAACACCAGATGTAGTGAGGGTATCAGACACCAGGGACTCCGAAAGTTTCTTGCTTCCTATTCTGTGTTGATGGGTAGCTGGTCTTCCCCAGGGCTACAAAATTAGATCCCTGGGACTTTTGCTGGAGGCACTTTTTTATCTTGTGGTCACTGATCCGCATTCCTGGTCTTGGAGGCAGGACCTGGAGGCCAGCTGGGCTCTGGCTCTTTCCAGCTGTATCCTGGTCATTCTGCCTCTCGGGGTTCCTGTTTTCTCCATCTCAGAGATAGTTGGGGGAGCTAAAAAAAAAAAAAAAAAAGAATGAGGGCCTGGCACTGCCCCTGGTGCTAGGTCAGTCTCTATTTTTCCATCTGTAAAGTGGGACAACTCTCACATTCTACTGTACACTAAGCCCAGGGCATCCCCAGCATGGTGCTGCAACCAGACAAGAATCTGAGATCTTTAATAGCGTCCAGGGTTTCTGGTTATTAAATGTTTTTTTAACTGAATTTTCTTTTCTCTATTCAATAAAGGAATTATTTCAGTCTTCCATTCATTAATTTGCATCTAGCAACTAAGAACACATTACAAAGTTCCGTTTATATTAATTTACTCATACAATGATTAGTCTTGACTTGTCTGGTTTTAGAATCACCCAGGAGACACACCTCCAGGCATGTCTGAGAGGGCATTTCCCGACAGGTTTAACTGATGAGTGTGGGTGGTACCATTCAATGGGCTGGGCTCCTGGGCTGAATAACAAAGAAAAACTGAGCTTCCTGGCTGTGGTCATAACATGATCAGCCACATCAAACCCCCGCTGATGCTCCATCCGCACCATGATGCACTATATCATCACACCAGAAGTCCAAATAGACCCTTCCTTCTTTAAGTTGCTTCATGTTAGGTGTGTATCTGTGTGTGTGATCACAGGAAAAGTGTGCTGTGGCACGTTGTAGAGCTACACCTCTGCTTGTGCGGAGCCCCTTCTTCTAGGGGACTGTCTGAACCCCAACTGTCTGAGCCTGGCTTCCCATGCACATCACACCAGCTTTCCAAATATCCTAATCCCATCCTGCACGGGCTCAGTGTATAGCTGCCCAGGTGATTCATGAGTCAAGGTGGAGGCACATGGCAGGACGGATCTACAAGGGGAAACCATGGGTGTGATGGGGTTGGACTGGCTTCCTCTGTCTCTGTCCTTGGGGACATCACTGTTCTAGGCTCTCCGATATTGACTGTGGTGAAGGCACAGAGTCAGGTTCACCTTGGTAGAGTCTGCCTGAGTTCTGCTTACTTCCCAGGCCAGGAGCCTGTGCTGCAAGGCACCTTTTAGGCCGTTCTTTCTGAGTCCACTTTTCATCCACAGCAGGGCCTCCTCAGGGAGACTGCTCTCACTGGAATCTGTGACCCTGAACAAGTCTCCTCACTTTGTTGATCTCCACTTCCAGATGTGAAATGGGAACACAGCTGCTGCTAAACGCTGACAAATTACTGTGAAGATGAGGGAGCTAGCAACGAGTCGGGGTCCAGGCTGCACTGGTGTTAATTCTTATGGCAGCTGCTTGTTTCTTGGTGTGTGTGTGTGTGTGTGTGTGTGTGTGTGTGTGTGTGTGTGTGTATGTGTGTGTACCCATGTGTGTGCTCATGTGAGTGGCTATGCATGTATACTAGAGTGCACATGTGTGTGTATACTTATGGAGGCCAGAGGTCAACCTCAGGTGTTGTTTCTTGGGGGAGGGGCACACACTGATTTTTTTGAAGACAGGGTCTCTCTGGGCTAGAACCCACTGATTAAGCCATGTGGGCTAGCCAGCAAGGCCCAGGGATCCTCCTGTCTCTGTGTTCTCAGCGCTAGGGTGACAAGTGACCACCACATAGTCTGACGTTTTTAAAGTGTGGGTCCTGGGGATTCATTTCAGGTCCTCATCCTTATGTATCAAGCACCTTACCAACTGAGCAGTCTCTCAGTCGGAGTCAGCCGTTGACCAGTAGCGCATGCTTGCCGAGCCTACCCCCTGCACCTGTCACTGCTTGGAGGGTCTGGCCAATACTGCAGACATGAGCAACAAGACGATGAGTCGAGCCTCATAGCCATGCTGTTGCACCGCTGGGCTCAGGCACTAAGTCCATCTTCTCTTCCTTTGTTTCTTCCGTGAGCTTACCTGATGAGGTGTAGGCACTGGGCAGTGACAAGCATAGGTCATCAGACACCTTCTCCTTCAAATTGTCCCAAACATCTCCTTTGTTTCTTCGTGGGTCCCAGAGCATGACGAACTGTCCTCACCGAGGCCAGCAGACTGGCTCCCTGATTTCTTCTGTTCAGCTCTCAAAGGGGAAAACAGACTTAAGCTTTCTGCCAGGGTTCCCACTGGATGTAAATGGATTCAGTCCTCTTTTCCTCGAGACCTGAGGCCACCCTACAATTTGTTCACATCTGTTGAATCCCATGTGCCAATGCTCCGTACACCACACTCTGCAGTGTCTTCGAGGCATCAAGCCTGTGCCAAGGCTGGAAGCACTCGTGTGTTTACTGGGGCATACCCTTTGGAGGGGGCTGTGGGGAGGGAGATGTGGCCTTGGACCTGAAGTGGCAGTTCTTGGGTATCATCTGTCACTGGCACCCTAGTGGCGAGAGGCTAGTTAGCTAGTGTCATGTCACCAAAACATCTGTTAGTCCCTCTCTCCCAGCAAACCTGACCCCAAGAGAACACATTCTCAGAAGGCCCAAATGACCCTCTCAAAGTTACCATCAATGAGGTGCCTGGGACCCAAACCCAGGCCCCTCAAGTCTGGAACTTTCCCAAGCACAGCAGACATCAGGTGCTATGAGTATGCATGTGGCTTGTTTTCAGTCCACCTCCAGGACCCACCGCCTTCCCAGCTTAGCACCAAGACAGATAAGCAGCCATTGCAAACTCTTGTCTTAGAATCTGTGGCAACTATGGCTATGAAAATGACCCAATTCCTTCTTTACACACTACCAGGAAGTCTGGAGGAAAACACAGGGTCCCGGATGCCAATGACTTTTAACATCTTCTTTATCTGCTTCCTTCTGTGTTCTATTTTATGTCCCTATCCTCGCTTTAAGTTATACAGGGGGCAAATTAGGAACCAGTCTGTTAGAATACATTACTTAGAGAGAATGTTTGCTGGAAAGAAGCTGTGAACTGGCTTTCACAGGTGGCCAAGATGCAGCAGGGGTTGCTAGGAATCAAGGGGTGCTGACTTGGTATCCCCAAAGTGATTGACAATTGAGAGAGGATATGTGTGAAGGGGCATGCTTTCCAGAAAAAAACACATCTGGCCGGGCACTCGAGAGGCAGAGGCAGGCAGATCTCTGTGAGTTCAAGGCCAGCCTGGTCTACAGAGTGAGTTCCAGGATAGGCGCCAAAGCTACACAGAGAAACAGAAAAGAAAAAGAAAGAACACATCTGCTTACTACCTTCAAGCCATTCCCAGGGTAGATTCTACAAGCCAGAATCTGAACTCTACACCCAGCAGCAGTGATTTGGAACCAGGTGACACATCACAGCTGCGAGGCCCCCCCTTCATTTTTACTCACAGGGCAGTTGAGAGAGTCAAGACAATGCTTAGGCTGGCACCCATCGTGGGGCGTGAGGGAAGGGGTCCTGTTAGTGTGTCATCTCTTTAATATTATTACAAAATTCACCTAGGATGTCCCACTCGTGTCCAGGACAAAGTCACTAGTTTAGCCTATGAAGTGTCTGCTCCTATCCCCAGGTTCAGGGACTGTCTGTACATCTTTGTCCCCGCCGGTGGTACTGGGCTTGACATGTGGCAATTGCATGCGTAAATGCATGCCTGAGAGACAGGATGATGCAAACAGGGGGCGGCTGTCCAGGAGAGAGGAGCAGAGAGGGGACTCAGGTTTTATCTGGTCCCGCTTGTCACTTGGTAGCAGTTCTTGGGACCCTGTCTGATTTAGATTTCTCTAGAAACAGATGCTGAGCAAGGAGTCAAGTGTAAGGGGCCACTTGGGAGGTAATCCCAGGAAACACCTGTAGGGAGGTAAGGGTGAGAAGAACGGCAGCCAGCCATGGTGGCTACTACACCTGACCCTGGAGCTCAAGGCAGTAGTGCAGACTGGCACCCCAGAGCCACTGGCAGGGGGGGTTAGCTGTCATATTAATTAGTCACAGCTGGTGAACTGGAGTGTCGCTTCCCAGGGCAGAGAGGCAACATGTCCCAGAAGCATCTGCCGTAAGTGATTACTTTCTTCGAATGAGACTAATGTGGCCGAGTTTGTCCCCAGTCAGACTCACTGGGTCTGTACCTTCTGGGGTCCCATCAGGAACCCACACCTCTCTCTCCTACACAGAGAAAGCATGAGGGGTCCCGAGAGACGGCACCATCAGTAAAGCACAAAGAACCAGAGTTTTATCTCTAGAACCCACGTGGGGGAAAAAAAAAGCAGGGCATGATGGTGCATGCACATAAATGTGTATGCACCGTGCCCACAAGAACAGACATACACACCTTAAAATCACACAAACATTATGTAACAAGCATTTCTAGAGCTCGGAACCTGCCAAGTCCTTTGCTGTGGCCACCGGCTGAGGATGACACAGTGGAGCTGAGGACCCCACGGGGAAGGTTTATGGCGTTCTGTTTTGTCTCTGGTGGAGTTGAAGGAGTCCGTGACAGTGCAGGGAGAGTGAATATGAAGACGTTGCAGGCTACTTCCTCAGCGTGCCCGTCTCCAGGGTTAGCCAGAGAAAAGGGCTCTGACTGGAGCAGGTCACCTGGAGGGGCCACCAGAGGAGCAGAGATGGGACAAGAAGTCTCAAGTAAAAGAAGCCGGCCTTGGAGGAGGGAGGGGTGCTCCAGCAGGAATGAGGCAGGGGATACAGAAAACACGGGCTGAGTAGCAGAGACTGAAGGCCAAGCTTGGAGAGGAGGTAGTGGGCCAGCGCTCAGAACACAGCCCAGCCAGGCAGAGGTTAGAAAAGGGCCTGAAAAGTCACCAGGCCAGCCACTGTGGAGAGGGAACAAGAACGCCTAGATTATGGTGACTGGTGTGGTCAGGCGACTCTTGAGCAAGAGCAGTGTGACAACAGAAATCTAAGCTCCAGGTTTGCCACAGAGTCTTGAAGAGACGACGACGAGTCTAAAGCTGAGGCAGATGTTTCCACTAGCACTGAGGATGGGACTGTGGGCGCCATTCACAATGGTCCTGGAGCCACAGAGCTGACTGGGGAGAGTGCAGAGAGGGAGGAGAGGTGGGTGAAGACATAGCCTGAGATTCATGAAGACCAGGAGCCCGGGGAAGAGTCTGAGGAATGACCCAGGCATGGGGAGAGGAGCCAGAAGCCAGGAAGGAGTTGAGGACCGAAGTGTTTGCTAGAGCAGCAATGAGGCGTGTGTACACCGCCCTTTATCAGTTTACCCTCAGTCATCCGAATCCAGAGGTCTCAAACACTGAATGGAGAGGATGAAGGAGACGAAGGCATTTGGAGCCAAACAAGTGGGTGTTTCCACTCAGGGTCCAGCCATGGGAGGCAGTCAGTGATGGGAGCTTGTAGAATCCAGGGACTTCAAGGAGAAAGTGTAGCTCCTGTGGGCATGGAAGGTGGGGAGGCATGAACTTGGCCTTAGAGAGGTATTTGGACCCTACAGAAATACACTGATGCAGAGTGAGGAAAGTGTGAGCCGAAGGGGAAAAAGCCAGCATGGGTGTGGTCAGGACCATTCAGGGCCCCCCACAGATGTTCTGGTCAACGCTGTTACAGGCATGTGCTAACGGAGGTTCTGAGGCTGGGTCCCGAGGAGCCCAATGGAGGACATTTGAGAGTAAGCCAGCTTTCACTCATTCAAACATTTTATTAAACATGTCTTCAGAACTTGAGATATGCTCTAGGACAGAATGGATGCGGAACTGACATTCTGGCAGGGGATAAAGACCAGAAGCAATCAATGTGCTAATCCTTTGAGCCAGACCGTGGCAGGTGTGCTAGAAAGGGCTGTGGTGTGGGGGGAGCTGGCTGGGGCAGGCCAGGTCACAGGAAGAGAAGACAGTGTCTGAGAGAAAGCGTGGAAGGGCCTGGGGAGAGGACAGCCAGGGCTAAAGCTTGAGTTTGGAGACTCATCAGAGCAGCTGAACAGCAGCCCGAGGCCTGGAGAAGGGCAGAGAAAGTGGGGTCCATGAGCCCACTGTGAGGGTGTGGGGCTGGAGTCCAAGGGGATCACTGTCTTACCTGCTCCCTTTAGCTGCTCTGCTGTGGGGAGGACGGACAAAAGCAGGAAAACTCATCTGTTGCTGTGACCCAGGGGAGAGGGAATGGCCCTGGGACCAGGCGGTGCCAGCAGGGTTCAGATTCTAGACCGGAGCCTGGTATATGTACTTCCTGGCAAGTCGGGTGCTGCTGATGGGTGGTGTCCTGGGGAAGGTCAGGGACAGGACGGGGCAGAGAGAAAGGCTGCAAGCATCCAGAGGGGATGTCAGGGTGGTCCAAAATGGTGGAACCAAGACCCTCCCGCTAAAACACGTCAGTTCTATCATAGCTTGAACTAAGCAGCCTGTGTGTGATCTGGCGGTGGTACAAAATGGGGAAGTTGCTTCCACGTCTGCTGGGTGGGGGCATCAGGGATCCCAAGTGAGCCTCAGAGTCTGTCATTACTGTTAAATGCTGGGGTTGGGCAGCACAGTCTGGGTTGGCTCCAATTGCATCCTTGGGGCTCAGGGACCAGCATCCGCAGAGACGTCTTCCAGACCTGACCCAGGGCAGGGTCCTGTGTCACCTCAGAGGGTAGAAGTTTCTGAGGACACAAGAAGAGATTTCAAGAATGCCTGTGTATCAGTGGCTTTTCTTTCCAAGCACCCTACAAGAAAAGAGAGAAAGGGCTTCCTCAGTCTCAGACCTGGAGGGATGCAGCCCATCAGAGTGGAGAAGATCCAGGCTCTGGGCCATGGAACAGCTGTCAAGAAGCAGAGAGACATAGTGTCAGTACTTGGCTCCTCTTTCAGGAAGTTCCAGAACCCAGCCCGTGGGATGAGTCCTGCCCCCATTTAGGGCGGGGCTAACCTCTTCAGTCAACCCCTTTTAGAAACAACCCAGAGGTGTGTGTTTCCACGGTCACTCTCCAGTCAAGTTGACAGCGATGATGAGCCACCATAGACAGGAAGCATCATAGCCAGGTGTATTCTATAGTAAACCAACAGAGAAGAATAAAAGGAAGATAACAGGAAGGCAGGAGAAAGGGCAGTCATGAGGGGGTTCCGGGGACTCCGAGGCAAGAAGGATGGAGAGGGGAAGAGAAGGAAAACTCATAACCCCAATTCTTTTAAGTTTTCTTGGTCAAGTTTCAAATAAAAGTAAAACCTAGATGTCCCATGGGAGGCCATCCCAGATGTTCAAGGGTCCCTTTCACCTATGTCCCCCCAATAAACACCCACTGAACACTGACTATGGGCCAGAAGCTGGGGTAGGAGATGGAGGTCTAGGAGGCCGAGATGATTCCAGGACCAAAAATAGAGACTACAAGGAGGGGCTTAGTTTCAACTGAGGGGCGGGAGACATCTCTGAGTAAGCTGGTCTTTGAAGGAACAGTCTTGTGAAGTCCAAGGAGAGTGTGCCAGGCAGAGGGGGACATACGCAAAACCTTGAAATGGAACAGCCAGAGGTTTCAGGAAACTCACGGATCATGCCACTGGGCACTGTAAACCATGGGGGAGGGTGGCTCATGGGAGAGGATGGCAGACAATGAGACAAGAGGGCTAGCACCCACTCATTCAGGGTCCCCAAACCACAGTGGTCACACCGCACAGAGCTGGGTTCTCTTCAAAGTACTGTGGAGAGTCACTAAAGAGACACGGGGCCATGAGGATGACCTGAAGGGACCTGCCTCTTTAGATGATCATTGGCAGCGAGTAGAAAGTGGGGGGTGGGGACGAGGCTGGTTAGGAGGCTACCACTTTGTCCAGGTGGTAGACCAGAGCTAGACTTAGATGACTCAGAGCAAAGTGACAGTTCCCAGATGAATTTTGGGGAGAATCATGGGGCTAAGTACTGCACGGAGACTATCTATCTCTCCGGGATGGAAGGAGGCCAGGCCCCTGGCCGTTTGTGTGCCTGTGTTGGGGACCTCACTGTGGCAACCGTCTCTTTCTAAGATTATGCTGAGATGTTAGCCTGGTTTGCAGCCCTGTTTCTAGGGACTTGATTTATGCTGTCCTCCCATTCTTTTCTCTAAATATGGCCAAACTACATGCAGGGATGTCATCTGCTAGCCTCTAGGGCCTTGCTAGGGTTTACCAGAACTAGTTGTGACCTGGCAGTGGCATCTGTGTCCCTCTCTGTCCCTTCCAAGAGGAGCCCAGCAAAGGCTCACATGTCTTGAGCCAGACTGTCTGGGAAGCTCCTGGTATGTGATATCTAAACTGTCGTCTGCCAGGGGCAGAGAGAGATAGTGAACACAGTCCTTTTTGGACGCGTCTCCACCAGAGCACCTCCCACCCCCCATGTTGGGAAGCTGGCACTGTGCACAGCAGACCAGCTAGAAATGCCTTACCTGGACTCCTGGGCAGGGGCTGGAGACCTTGCTGTTCCTGCCAGGCCCTTTCCTTCCTCAGTCCTGTTCTTAGTTCCTTCCTCATCCTCTCCTTATTCCAAGTTCACTGGAACCCCCAGCTTCAGGGGGTGCTTGCCTCCTCCACTCTCCTGGCTCTCACTTGAGCTGACTTTCCTACAGTGGTTCTCCATCAGGGTGGCAAAGCACTGTCTAGGTGTATGTGGAACTGTAGGGATGGCTAGTTCCTGGCATCTGAGCTGGAGGGTGAGTGCCCCTGGCAGAGTGGACAGGAGCCAGAGATAAAGTAAATGCCGTTCATCACAGAGCATGAATCTGCTACCTGCCTAGCTCAGTCACGGCTTGACTTTAGCTTGGCTAGAGGACAGGAAGGTATTTAGCAGCTTCCCGTTCTGCTCTGTGCCCGTGGACACTGTCTCACACTGGACTCATTACAGTCCTATGTGGCCCACAGTGCTTTTATGGGTGACTTCGGTTTTCATCAGTCATCCTGTCTGGTTCGTCTAGAGGCAGAGCTGAGCTGAGATGTTTCAGGTGTATGGGAGGGAAAGGGGAATGCTCCCAGGAGGACGCAGTAAGGAAGGAAGAAATAGACCAGAACAGGAATGGAACTTACGGAGCCAGGGTATGGTTTCAGCAGGACACTCGAAGGGAGCCCACAGGAAGTGTGATGGGGAACATATGGGAAATGTTCTGTCATTGGCTGCCTCAGATGAGGGAACTGGGGCTCCAGAGTGTGTACCCCACATTCTTCTGAGAGTGAAGACCCTCCACTGTGTGTCTTCTTCCAATTCTTGGCTCAGACGTGGCAAGATCCAATGGCACCAAGACCTGCCAAATTTTTCTTACTCTGTTTGAGATTTTTTTAAAAGTGCCCCTTTTATTCTCCGCTTTCACCCCCCTTTCCTCCATGTCGCTGAACTCCTGCTCCATCCTAGATGGAGTCCATTGCTCCTGTATGCCAACCTCCCCTCAGAGTCCCCGAGAGGAGGAAGCATGGTAACTCCCCATGGGGCCTTAAACACCGACAAACCGCCCAGTGACGTCCCACCCCTCCCTCCCTCCCCGAAGCCAGGACCTGGATTCCTTCACAGTCAGAAATACACAAAGGATTTTCTTCTCATCTTTGAGAACATTCTGGGCCTTATAGCAGCAAAGCAGTTTATCTTCCTAGTAAACGCTAAGATGCTTTCTGCAGCCTGTAAGCCCTGTGGGATTAACCAGCTCTGACATTTCCACCTAACTGCTCATCTTTCTGTGGGAGAGTATTGGGAGTGAGGGTGTGTGCTGATGGGAATTAAGGGTGCTGTTCCTGAGGTGCAGCCCTTAGGTGAGAGGACTAACTCCCTTCCCTTCCTTTCCCTCCTAACACACATCCCGTAACCCATCCATCTTCCCCTCAGAAGTTCTCACATTTCGTGCTAGCTATGGGAGTTCTGTTACTGTTCAGGAAGTTTCTAGAGTCCTCTCTAGAAGGGAAGGGACTTAAATGGAAGCAATATTTAGCAAAGCCGTGATAAAAAGATTAGGGTTCAGGCCATCTTTGGCAAGAAGCCTCTGGAAGCTATGCAGAGCAGATGTGTAATGCATCTGTGTAATGCTGCTGTGTGAGGGAGAGACAGGGAGGGGTGGCATGGGCAAAGAGGAGGCCAGGTGGGAGGCGGTTGTGGCAGAGACAAACTTTAGGAAGAAGGGCATGGCTTACTGCTGGGTCACATGGAGGGAGGTGGCAGGAAGAACCCCCGAACCCCGTTTGGGATGGAGCAACTGGTGAGCTCATTGTCTTGTGTGAACTCTGAGCCTCCCCTGAACCATTTGAGTAGAGATGCCAATTCACAGTTGAACATAGGCCAGGAGCTGGGCATCGGTTGGGTCTGGAGCTGTAAGTGTGGAGTTGGCCTCGAGCCAGAATTAAAACAGCAGGGCTGGATTGGTGTTTGAGGGAGAATGGATAGGGACAGGCCCAGCATTGAAGCCAAGGCTAGTAAGCATCCTCAGGACCCAAGGAAGCATGCTCTTTCCTTCCCACCTTCCGGGATGACAGTGGTCTTCCCTTACTCCTCAAGAGATGAATTAAAGTTTTTCAGTCCCCGGGTCGGTGGCTGGGTCCTTGCCCCCAGGAAGTATTGTTTGGCAGCCATATGAGAAATGACACCAAATGCCCAGCCTGTCACATTCAGTCTTTCAAAACAGAAAAGAAAGTCTTGAACCGTCAGGGATAATTCACGATTAAAATCCTGCTCCTTGATTCTCTGTACGAAGACCACAGTTTATGACACTGCCCAAGAGTGTGAGCCAAGGCCCAGAGCAGAGCTGATCAAGGAGACATGGGTGTTTGAAGAAGTTGTGGGGTCAGGATGGGATCGGGATGAGGAGGACAGAGAGGCGTAGAAGGGTGGGAGGCACCTCGCCAAGAACCGGAAGGCTTTGGATTTTAGAGAAAGCAATGGCATGTGTATACTATAGGTGAAATGGCAGTGCCAGCTGTCCAGCATCCAATAATATTCCTGTCACAAGATCTGTCGGTTTCCACAGGCGGGAAGGGGAGTTGAGAATACAGATAACCCAATTCCTGCTTGACTGTGGGTACCAAACTCCCTTTTGGGTTTGGAAATGACAGGTAACAACAGGCTGAGGTACCCTGCATCTGAAGATGGCCTCAGAAGGCTTTAGATGAGTTGTGGCGTATCCCACGGCATCCTATTCAGCTCTTGCGAAGGACAAGTGGCTCCACTCCCGCTGATTTAGCAGTGTGCTCTGCAGAATGGGTATTGTAACACACGCACACCAGCATCCCTGGTGTGGGCGTTGGGTACTCACACTTAGAGTGGCTAGAAACACATGCCTCTGGAAGGATTCGTAGGAAAGGGGTGACCTTTCTGGACTAGAAGTTCTAGAAACACCCAGAAGTTGGCCAGTAAGGGGGAAGGGGTTGGATTACAGTGGAGGCTGCCTCAATGGTGGGGAACTGGCTAGTAGTCATGGGAATACCTTGCTTGTGCCTGGTAACTGGTTTTCTTTTCTTTAAGTTAAAAAATATATGTATCCTTTGGCAATTGCATACATGCATATAACATATTTCAATCACACTCACCCCCAGTTTCCTTCTTATCCTCCTCTCCCGCTGACCCTCCCACGTCTTCCTAACACTCTCTCCTGCTTTTCTTTTTGTTTTGATGGCCTGCCCAGCTCCTTGCATGAGCGTGGGTGTGGGGTGCTGTTATTTGCCGGACCATGGGGAACGCAGAAGCTGGATTTCTGCAGCTAGTGAACATAGTTGGCCTCTGAAGCATCATCCTGTCTGCGAGAGACGGTCTTCACATCTGGGCCCCCATTAATGTCCCTGTCAAAGGAAAATGATGGAGCAGTTGATTACGGTGACCTGTGAGGCCAGCTGTCAGGAAAAATAAAGAGCAGATGGCAGGACTGGGTTGCTCAGGGGCTCAATGTCATTTGGATTTTAGACCGAGGTGCTTGGGGGAGTTCGTGATGACACTGGATTAATGAGGAAGAATTCCTTGTACCCTTCCACAGGGCTGGCAGTAGAGCTTAGTGGGAGACTGCTGAGCATACACAAGGCCATGAGTTCAATCCCCACTACCAGAAAGGGAAAGAAAAGCTTTGAGCAGAGTGTGATGGCACACACCTGTAATCCCAGCACTCGGGAGGCGGGGACAGGAGGATCAGCAGTTCAAGGCTATCTTTAGCTACGTAATGAGTTGGAGGCTCTCCTGGGTAATGTGAAATTCTGGGAAAAGTCACGTCTCCGTTTCTCTCTTGCTGAGCATTTTCGTTCTCTTTGCTGTCACTCTTGAGGTCCAGAGTATGGATGAAGCAAACGTCACCTCCTAGAGTTCTGTCAACTGCTCTTGGTACCCACAGAGGCCAGAAGAGAGCTTCAGATCTGGAGCTAGAGTCACAGGCAATTGTGAGTCACCTGAGTGGGTGCTAGGAACCGAACTCATGTCCTCTGCAGGATCGGCTAGCAATCTTAACTGCTAAGCCATCTCTCCAACCCCTCATCTGCTCTTGGAAGGAGTGAGAGATTGGAGAAGGTCAGGGACACTCCTCATGGCTGTCAGAAACCTGGGACCAGGGTCTCTCAAGCAGTGTTTGAATCTCTTCTTCGAGCTGGGGCAAGGTGCCCTGGCTGAAATGGAGCACCTATAATCTTGTCTGGTTCTCAGTAGTATGTGGTAGAGAGCAGGGATTAGGGCTCAGGTTACCTGGAGTCCCAGCTTAGTCCTCCTCTGCTATTGGCTTTCCTCATTAGCTTGCTCTCACCTCTGCAAATGGGAACAATGAGAGGGACCTCTCCTGTAGGGTCAGGAGACTTAAGTCAGGTGATGTTTCTGCAGTGGTGTGTGACACACGGCAGCCAAGGGAGCAACAGCTACTACTATAGTGTGTGTGTGTGTGTGTGTGTGTGTGTGTGTGTGTGTGTGTGTCTGTCTGTGACAGAAGTCAACTTCAAGCGTTGTTCCTCAGGTACTGTTCACCTTATTTTTTAAGAGAGGGTCTCTCACTGACCCAGAGCTTGCCAAGCAGATGAGGCTGGCCAGCCAGTAAGTCCCAGGGATCCTCCTGTCTCTGCCTCCCCAGGGCTGGGGCTGTAAGCACCCCCCACCACACCTAGCTTTGCACGCAGGTGCTAGGGATGGCTCTCTGGTGCTCCTGCTTATCACGCAGGCACTTTATGGATGAGCCCCTTGATGGGATTCTCAGCCCTTTGCCAGTATATCATTATTCAGCAAGTTGAACCTGTCAGAGCTCCTCTGTAACATTTTCTGAGACCTTAGGAACTTGCTGGCTTTTCAGCACATGACAGGAAACCAAACAAATACATGTGACAGCACAGAGACAGCCTGGTACACCCCCACGGTGGCACTCCTTGGCCTTGTGCGTAAACGTAAGCAGTGTTGCCTGAGACTTTGTATACACTGCGATCATTACTTCTTTGTATGATGGGAAAGAATCTGGTTCGCATTATAGAACTGAATTATCCTGGAGGTTGGATGGTGCGATCACACTGCCTGGGAGAGGTCTGAGACCCTCTGCTCCACTGTGGCTTGTAGTTATCAAGGGGGTCCTGTTTGGAGGGAGGTAATGTGACCTCTCAGTTAGGGGAGGCCTGGTCTCAACAGCCTTTACAAAGACTTTACTTCATTGGGCTTTCTGTCTGGGGAAGACGGCAAGGTTTTGGGTGGGTCAAGGAAAAGCATTCCTTGGTTAATGTCCCCCACCCCACCTTCTGTCAGAGAAAAAGGCACATGGGACAAGCATGCTCCCCAGTTTCTGTGTGACCCTTGCCAACAATCAGAAAAGGCCAGAGGCCACTATTCCCTCCCTCCTGCCCTGAGGCCTCCTGGCCCAGAATGAATGGGTTTCTTATTCTCAGATTCAGAATGAATTAGACCATGGGTAGCAAAGTCATACCACCCCCTGCCTTGGCAGAGAGGATTATGGGTATTGTGGAAGAAATGCCTAGGCTTCTTTCCGAATCTTGTTATGGCCAGTTCCACTGGGCAGCCTCTCAGTAGCTGGGGGTCATTCTGAAGGCAATGGGCTCAGAACCTCAGAATGTCCTGTGGGAAGGCTATCAAGTCAGCCTCTTGGATTAGCCAGGACGGGTGCAGTGCACACCAGGAGCCTGAATCTGGCTCCTTCCTTTGCTGCTGGCTGTTGGATGCACTGGCCTCTGCACTGAATTCAGGAGTCAGGACAGAGCCCTGGAAGAGCTCCCAGAAACAGACAGTTGTTCATCAGAGCTGGGGAACAGCTGCCATTATCATCTAGTGAGCGGAGGCCAGAGAAACTCCCAAACACCGAAGAACCACAAGGCAGCCTGAGATGCCCATTGTGACGGAGCTGTGGATGTTAACCTAGCCCCATGTTGCTACTCTCATTGGGCCTTTGAAAGCCAGGGAGACGTGGTGACTCACAAAAGTTCAGAGAGTTTTGATGACAGTACCAGAACCCAGGTGGCTGGGTGGTGTGACCTTGATCTTTAGAAGAAACTGCGTGTCTAGGCAGAGGAAAGGCCCAGGATGGTGCTTGTTGCCAGAGAGACCTTTCTCACAGTCTCAGCATCATCATGCTTTGGACAAACCAGGGGCAGAAGAATCATCTATGGGTATTGCAGTAACAGGATCTTCACCGTCTTGGGACTGGCCAGTGTCACTACAATGGCCTGTCTGCCCATCATAGACAGCTTCCCTATTGTCTCAAAGGCATAATGACTGCTTTTTCGGTCCAGGCATCCTACTCACCCTGCCATGTGTGCACCACGTGTGGGGTTGGAGGGTCCATGGGTCCTCCCTGGCTCATCAGAGCTGAAGTGTTGGGAGGATAGCCTGTGTGTATGTGTGTGTGTGTGTGTGTGTGTGTGTGTGTGTGTGTGTGTGTGTGTGTG
>CABHPQ010165792.1:65930-76864 GCA_902168405.1 Peromyscus aztecus | reverse complement strand
TCTTTAGGTACCCCATGGGTACAGAGTTCATGTACACAGGAACATTTTAACACTTAATTTGATAAGATACGGGCCGGGAGTGGGGTGAGGTGGCGAGTGAGGTATCTGTGCTGTTAGAGAACTAAATATGGTTTATGGGACACCGTCTTAGATCTTCTCTTTCCCTTACTAAGGATTAGCACCCTGAGCTGTAGCTTTTCTTTCACACTCAGGATTCCATGTATCCCAATTTGGAGCTCTGGTAGAAAAAACAAAGCTTCATATATGTTCATGGTAACTTTCATGCTTCCTCTCAGTGAATAAATATGTATACTCATGTTACTTATTTCTTGTCAATATATTTGGACTTCCAGTAAATAAGAGTAAGCTCCTCCTACCCCCATTTCCCAGGGTGTTTTGAATAATAAATAGGAATGAGATAATAAAGTATGTAGGGCCTGGCATACTACTGAAGACAGTAAAGTTTATTTTAGCGCACTTGAGTTGTATCTTTAATTCAGTTGGGGATAGTCTTTCATTTGATGGCCTTTCTGTGTCTCCAAAAGCACAGCTATCACTTCATAGGAAATAAATGATAGTTTATTCTGGAGCCAAGTAGGAGTGACCATGGCTTGGGAACACATATCCAGGTCATCCCCCAAGCAACATGCCAATGTGTAATGATTTCATGAAGTTTTCGTAGTAACAGAAAAAAGAAAATCATAAATCAAAACTTTTAAAATACACTGGCAGAAACATCAGGTAGGTGAGTTATAATAAAGCTGTTATAAACCCCAGATGTTAGCTCATGACATTTTTACCCTTTGGTTGGTGTGTATGTACATTCCAAAGTGATTTGATGGTATACCTATTACTTTATGTAGAGTGGCTAGTTCTAACTCTAGGAAAGATGAGCCTTTAATAGCTCCCATCTGTGGACACTATCTTCATCTGTTTTTTTTATATTGGTATTATACCTGATTTAGTTTGAAAAACCAAATGGAAAGCCACATTATAAAAGAAAATGGATGACAATGCACTATTTTTTTCAAAACTTTAATGAGTGTCTTTTTATGTACCAACTGTTAATAACACCAGTAGAAATGGCATTCGACCTGTTAGAAATCAGAATTTTATTTTTAACCAAATATTAGTTTATATTTAATGGTTAGTCAGGAAAACAGAAGCAAAGAAACACAAGGTAATATGCAGCCATGCTTAGCAGGGTAGATCAGCTGAGCATCAGACAGAAACTCACAAATGATGTTTGAAGATGGAGCTCAGCATAAACATTCAGATATGTTAGCAGTGAGGGGACAGAGACATAGCTTTATGTGGTCATCTTTAGCAGCCTGAGGAGTTCCCCTCAGCACTAGAGAACTTAGTGCAGGCCAGACCAGGATTTGTGATTTTGACAATGATAGGAATTTTAGGACTAGCTTAAATAATAAAGGCATTTTAAATGGAGGCTTAAGGATGAGGATTAAAAGAAAAAGCCATTCAAGGAAAAATATAAGACAGATCCAAGTGTGAGTATAGCTTACCAAAGTAGTGTGGCCTTTGCAATGGGGATTTTTAGTGTCTTAAAATGGACCACAGTCCTTTCCTTTCATATATAATTTGCTGTTAGGAAATGAAGAAAGAAGAAATGAAGTCAGAGAAGATGAGAGTAAAGCATTATTTTCAGAACTTACATATGTATGCATCTATAGTTTTAATATCTAAATTTTCTAATTTATTTTTAATATCTCCTTTACACTTGTAGTTTTTAGAGCTATTATGATGAATTCGTAATTATATCATTTCTTTTAAAGATCATTTTACATTCCAATTAAAGGAGGCCGCATATTTGTGGGTGGAAAAAATATTGCCCAGGATTTTTAATTAAGTGTACAAAATAAACCAATTTGGAGGTAGTAAATGTTTCCCATTGAGAGGAATTGTACTTTTAGCCATATTTTTCTACTTTTTTTAAAATTGCAAGTTGCATTAACATACCAATCAAACACAAAACCACCCCAAACATGCCCTCATTGCTTAGATTCCACATGGCAAAAGTGTCCAGAGGAAATGAAAAAGAGAAGAGGGGGCGGGGACAAAAAGGAGGAGGCTATTATCCAGTTTCACAAATAAACATTCAAAATAACCTCAGAGATCTGAAAGCAAACAAAAAACTGAATGTTGAGTCAAAATTCTTTCAAAGCAAAATAGATGCCTTAAACCAAATACTTTGGAAGCAAATTTTTAAAAAAGTATCTACTAAACAAGTTCTTTAAATAACCAACTCAGAATAATCAAATGGACGGTTAGTACAAATCAAGAGAGAGCTGAGAAAGCCCCCAGAGAGCACTCAACCACAGCCTACCTGAGGAAAGAGCGTAGGTCTATGCAGATACTTTGTTTCCAATAGGTGACTCCTGCTGTGAAAAGTGTACCTTTGGAGCCCCACACTGGGAATCATAACTACCAGTACAAAAACGGTCCTCACCTCAAAGAAAAGCGAGAATTTACTCTGGAACCAAATATGAGTGGTGATGGCTGGCCCAGAGAACATAGATTTTGGTTGCCCCAGATTCTCTGTTCCAATAGGTAGACATTTCATGAATTTTTTACAGTAACATGAAAGAGAAAAGCCATAAATCAAGGCACCTTTCAAATACATTGGTGGGTACACAGGATGGTTGGTTAAAGCAACACAGGGGGAGACTTTGCTATAGGTCTTAGATGCTATCTGACAACACTTTTAGCTCTTTGATTGGTGGAAAACTAGGGTTTTGTTAATAGATTCCAAAAGGTTTTTTTGTCTGTTAAAATGTTAGGTCTGATACAGAAAGGAGCAAGAAATAACTATTTAGCAACATAAAGATCGCCCGAGATAAACTGTAACTAGGGTCTAAGATCTGCAACATTCCAGCTTCTCCACATCACTGAAGTTTGAATCAGTCAACCAGCCTTGCAGACATAGCTTACTCCCAGGAACTCTTGTTCACAGAGTCAATGGAGAGGCAGAATTACAAGGAAAGCATGTGGATGCTGTCCTCTGCACTAGCATTGCTCTGCACTGTTCTAGCAAAGCAGATGCCACCCTCATACGACCAGCTGTTTCTACTTGCAGTCATCACATGCAGGCTTCTTTACTGGTGATACTCCTTTTGCGTGAAGGGTGTGGGAAAGGACATTGAACCCTCACCTGGGTATCCAGACACCTCTTTCAGCCATTCTTGCACCTAGCCTCAGGGTTTTCAGAGATTCTAGAGTATATAGGCTGGGGAAAGAGGGCTTTATCTATCCATGGAGGAGTGATCATCTGCGCTGGATGCTGAGTTTCATTGCTTTGGGCTCACTCACGCTTCTGCCCATATTCCCTCAGCCCTGGTGTGTATATAAGCCTAATAAACTCATTGCTACCCCAGGGTGAACTGTGGGGCACTCAAGCTTTGGTTTGCCACTTCTTATGGTGAGCATGGGGAGGCAGGGTAAGAGAAACAATGATTAGCTAAACAGCCCTCCTGGGATCCAAAACTTGGAACACATGGGAAGACTAAGCTGCAAAGAAGGAAAGATCGGGAGTTACATTCAACTGATAGAAAACAACCATCAGGGCTTAAGTTTAATAAAAAAGAAGGGAAAACACATGGTACAGAATGCAGATGGGGACCCTAGTAATAGCCAATACAGGAAACTATGATGGTCAGAGAGTACTCTGCCGTTGAATTGTGCTTTTGAGTAGGGAAACACTTCTAAACAAGAAGTGTGACAGCTTCTCACAGCTTGACTTACGAGGCTGTGGCACATCGAGGCAGTTGAGTTCAGTCTGAGTACTGTGGAAGCAGAGAAACTAAATACCCAGAACCCCTTGAGACCAACATTGTATAATCTAAATACCCACGAGAGAAATTATCCTCTGAGAGACTGACTTAAGTGAGCCATTAGCTACACTTGGTTATCACTAGCTGAGGTCTCAGCAACACCTGCCCTTCCTCTAGTATCTTCCACAAGCCTCTGATGTTTGTCTGGACCTCAGCCATGAGGGACAGTTCACCAGGCCAGATAAGACCATTTTCACAGAAGAGTTAAAGGACCGATTCACTTTAAGGGGATCTTAGGGCTGGTGTGGTGCTTTAGTGGTGTGCTGAGCCCTGTGGTTGGGACATAATGTTTACAAGGTAAGGGAGATTCTGGCAGATCTTAATGATTTCGACTGGCATGTAAATCATGTTCACACAGTGCTAAAGCAATCACAAAAAGATGAGGGGGAAAACGGACAGGAAGGTCACTGGGTCCGTCTGGATTACTTGAAAGCAAACTGGCAAGATTTATATCAAGCTGGAGTTTCTAAGGGAAAAAAATAGAAATGCAAATTATATCATAGTTACTCTTCTCATTGCTGTGAAAAAAAACTATTATGAAAAGGGCTGGCAAGATGGCTCAGTGGGTAAAGGCACTTGACTGCAGCTCTGATAACCTAGTTCAGTCTCCAGGGCCCACATAATAGAAGGACAGAACTGACTCCTGCAAGGTGTCCTATTGTTTAGACTTCACCACAGTGACTGCGCCTTAATCTACTGCCATTGCAGCCAGCAATTATTTTTGGAAGGACTTGTCAAGTAGTCCCAACTGGCCTGCTTTTCTCCAAGCCTCTAAGTGTCCTGGACTTATCTGCCTCCAGCTACTGAAGTCCAGCATTCATACCAGGTACCTTGAGCCTATAAACTGAGAAGAAATAAAGGGTTGTTTCAATGGAGATGAGACTCTGCAGTGGCTGGACAGCCCTGCCTAGGCTGCCCACCCATCATAGTTTGAGAACATCCACTTCCCAGGGACTCTGCTATGTGCAAGGTCCCTTGGCCTGAGATGCACTTTTCCGAATTGTGGCCTTTTCTCCTGTGTGTCTCTGTTCCACTCTCAATGCCTCCAGTAACTCCTACCTGAAGAAGCCCCTGGCAAGGCATAGTTGTGGTTTCTAACCTAGATGGTAGCACAGGCCTTTGGGACCTTGCTACCTCGAAGTGGAAAGAGCTCTTGAACAATTACTTTCCTCTCTCCCCAAATTTCTTCACCTCTGTAAAAAGTGTTACTGAATCAGCCTGGTCAGTTTTCTCCATTCTCGTCCCTCAACCTCACCTCTCCACCATTTCCTCTTGATGCCATTCATATATTCTTTGACACAAGTAACCCTGCTCCCCAACATACAGTTCTTAGGGTACTGCATGACCTGACCTGTGCATTTACCTTCCATCCTCACACTCCCAGGCCTGCCTAGATTTATATCAAGCTGATACAAGCCAAAGTCATCTGGGAGGAGGGAGTCTCAATTGAGAATTTGCCTCCACAGGACTACAGGCTGTAGACAAGCTTGTAGGACATTTTCTTAATTAGTGATTGATGAAGGAGAGCCCAGCCCACTGTGGGTGGTGCCATCCCTAGGCTGGTGGTCTTTTCTATAAGAAAGTGGGCTGTACCAGCCATGAGGAGCAAGCCAGTAAGCAGCACTCCTTCATGCGCTCTGTATCAGTGCTGCCACCAGATTCCTGCACTGAATATCACAGACAGGCTAAGTGGAGGGTGGCAGTCCAGCATCCACAAAGATGCTGGACTCTTTAAGGAAATGAAGTAGACTGACATGGCCTCTCCTATAGCAAGCTCCCTACACCCAACAACCCATAACAACCGTTCAAGGCTTCGATATAGCAATTCTTTATCCTAGTGAAGCTCTGCTATCAAGTGAACTGGAGGCTCAGACTGTCTGTCTCTGTCTACGTTTCTCTGTTTCCCCTGCCCCCAGTGCTTTTAATTTCACAACGCCTCTGAGTATGCAGTACTCATTGGGCAATATTGGAGACTCTTATCAGTAGTAGAGCTTCCTCCTTTTCTTCTTCATGCGCAGAATGTCTTCATCTGAAGATATAGGTGGCTAGGTATAGCACATTGAGCACTAGGGATAGAGTAGGAATAGGTTCAAAACAGGAAAGGAGTCACGGCACAAAGCTCTGGGACATTGTTGGGTATTTCTTGCAGGGATCCAGGTGACCATCCTAGGTGAGTGACTGCTCCCACACATGCCACCTTCCATGCTATCAACATTGTTTGAGACAATTTTCTATTGACTGTTGTTCTGTGGTTTGTAACTTTTGGATGTTCCACTTAGGTCTCCTTTCACATCAGAAACAAAGCTTTGCTTGCTAACTGTGTTGTGCTTAGCATCCCTGTTCCCACTCTGTTCAGCTCCCCTGCTTTCCTCAGCTAGGCAAGAACAGCCCTTCACCTCTTCTCCACAAGGAAAGGTGTGACCAAATGACCTGTTAAGACTCAACTGTGTCTTGCTGGGCATGTCCCTAAGCAATGTCCCATTGTATACACTTCCCATTGGGATTTTGGCTGTCCCATTAACTTTGTAAGGGACTCAGGTGAGGCCACATTTCAAGGGAAGGGGAAGACAACTGGGTACACTAAGGCACAAAACAGGAATGAATCCAGGGACCCATATTGGATGGTTAGGTCCCATCAGGTGGGCAATACAACCCAGTACGGAAGGCAGCAGGTCCACACTTTGATGGATTACTAGGTATAAAGTGCAGAGTCCCCATTCCACTCAGGAAATAGGGAAGAGGGTGGAGAAGGATCTGGGTAAGGGACAGAAGAGTGGTCAAATGATGTGGCCAGTGAAGTGGGCTCCTTCATCGCTGTGGACACATTGAGTGCTCTTTATATAAAGACTGAATGGGGGCTGGAGAGGTGGCTCAGCGGTTGAGAGCACTGGCTGCTCTTGCAGAGGTCCTGAGTTCAATTCCCAGCAACCACATGGTGGCTCAAGACCATCTATAATGAGATCTGGTGCCCTCTTCTGGCATGCAGGTGTACATGCAGGTAGAACACTGTATACACAATAAATAAATAAACAAACAAACAAATAATATATAAACAGAAGTTGCCATTTCAAGATTTTAGGGGGGAAAAAGACTGAATGGAAACATGGAGGTACTGTTACAAGTCCTGCAGGACCAGCCAGAAGAGGATTCGCTTCTTCTGCATTATTGGACCCACACTACAAGACCTTTATACTCAGGTTCATATCATTGACTATAGGGAGTTGCTTGTGATCCATTGACAGTCCCTTCTATCACAGCTCACCAATCAAAAGTGAGCACCAGAGGTACACTTTTTTCCAGACTACCTCAGAACACACACAATTTCCAAGGAAAGCTACTAATTACAACTGAAGGCTAGGAGCTTTGGCAGTGACAGAGGCAAGAATGATGGGTATTCTGGTAAAGACTGTATTTTTATTTTTAAGTTTATTTCATCTGTATTGCCTGCATTTGAATGCCTGTATGTCACATGCATGCAATGCCAGCCAAAACCAGAAGAGGGCATCAGATACCCTGGAACTGAGTTACAGATGGTTGTAAGCAACTATATGGGTGCTGGAACTCAAATCTGGTCCTCTGGTAGATTCAGTCAGTGCTCTTAATCAAAGAGTCATCTCTCCAACTCCCCCAGATCATCTTTAACTGACAGTGGGGTTTGGTGCGTGCGTGCGTGTGCGTGTGTGTGTGTGTGTGTGTGTGTGTGCATGCGTGTGTAATGAAGTTAAACCACATGAAATGTTAATACTTCCCACAAGAGCCACACCAAACCCCAATATCGGGCATGGGAAACCCCTTTTTAAGTTCTCTGTCAGGGGATTCCAAGATACTCTCCACCACACTGCACAAGACAATCTAGACTGTTGCTGTTGCCCTCAGTTTCATCTCAGAAGTTGAAAATAAGTCCCTGTTGCTGAAGACGCTCTACATTTTAGACACAGGGCTTGGAGAAATCAAGCTGGATCTGACCTGAAAGCCTCCTCTCAGAGGACTAGATTTCATAGTACAGGAACGTGTTATGTCAACTGCCAAGAGAAAAGCCATCCATAGTTTTACCTAAATGCCACACCTGGAAACCATAACAATAACTAGATCAGTAAGATGTCCCCCAAGTGGCAATAGTGGCACTTACAGTTTGGTGGTAACCAACAGCTGTCTATTGGACTTAACGCAGCCAACTAGTCTTTGCTGGTGAGGTCAGAGACCTAGAAAAAAAAACTACTGCCACTTTCCAAACCAGAATAATTTCTGACTTCATCCTATTTATTTATTTATTTATTTATTTATTTATTTATTTATTTATTTATCTATCTATTTATTTATTTATTTATTTATTTACTTTGGTTTTCCAAGACAGGGTTTTTCTGTGTAACAGCCCTGGCTGTCCTGGAACTTGTTCTGTAGACCAGGCTGTCTTTGAACTCACAGAGATCCACCCTGCCTGCCCCAGCCTCCCCCCCCCCACCCTTCTGGCTCTGACTTTATTCTAAATACTTAAGCCTTCTGCCCGTAGTTTAGTATAGCTTTCGCCCAACATCAAAGAAGCTTCTTTTTGCAGTAGATAGAGACCATCACAGAAACCTACCACTCGTCAAACCGCAGAGAATAACTGCCCAGTCACAGTCGATTTGTTAAATACACAACCCTTACACCTACGGCTCAGAGAAAATCTTGGAAAACGGTGCAGAACAATTGTAAGAGCCAGAGGACCAATATCGGCTCCAACACTGTGTCTTCCATATATGACAGGGAAACTACAGTCATGTAATCTCAACAATTTGGTTGCTTAAACAAGCCCAGAACAATGATGACACCATTTGGCATGCCAACGTGATAGGGAAAATCTTACAAAACCCCTACCCTTGAGGAAGAACTACAGGCAATTAATGACTGCTGAGAGAGGGAGAATCAGTCTTCCCTAAGGGTGAACCCCCTAACTGATGATCTAATACCAAGTGGTCAGCCCTAAATACATATATGAGTAACACTAAATGGCAGCAGGTGGTATGTGTGAGTATGTGTATATATATATATACACACACATACATATACATATACATATATTTTATACATATATATGGATGTATAAAAACAACAATAATAACAAGAAAGAAAGGTCATGAATTTAAGAGTACAGGGGAGGAGTTGGAGGAATGGGGGAATAATATAAACTCCTCTCTCTCTCTCTCTCTCTCTCTCTCTCTCTCACACACACACACACACTCACACACACACACACACACACACACACACACACATAGTTTATAAGATAGATGAAAGCATGGGTGTAACCCACAGGTGGAGAGAGATTTCTGGCAAAATATTTTTTCACACAACCATGTCTGCATTTTAATTTTTTAAACTTTATAGGTTTATATATTTTTGCACCTCCAACTGCATGCACTTCCCCATATTTTTTCTTTCATTCATTTTTTTTTGTTTTGTTTTTGAATTAGGGAGTTCAACCAATATAGAAGACGATAGAGACTGTTGTACTGTCAAATAAGTTCGAGGTACTACTGCCTCTGGGTTCCCCACTAGATGGTGTAGTTCTTTTAGCGAACTGGAGGCAGGTGATGGCAGTCAATGTTCTTCTACATTTACCGACAAAAGCGCCTGCTGGTTGCATAAGAAAATGCATTACTTTCTACGTTAACTTTGAACGTCCATAAAACGGATGCCAACTGGGAAGGTATAACCAATAAAGTACAATTGCTCAGCAGCAGAGCTCTTCCCTGACAGCCTTTGCCTTGGGAGGACTAAAGGTATAGAAAGGATATAGTACAGTAGGGTTTTAAAGGCCCATAATAGCCACTTGGTTTTAAAGAGAAAAGGGTAAGAACAGAGGTGATAAATGTTTCTCCTCCTTGGAGTCTGATGGCAAAGCATGCCTAGTTGCTCTGTTGAGAGAGATTGTGAAGCCACACCCAGCTCAGTGGAGAGTGCTGTCATTGATTACCAGCAACTTATGTAGGCACAAGAAGCAGAAGGGATGGACATAATACACAGTTGTCATCTAGGGGGTTAGTTGTTTCTCATAGGAACACAGTTGGCATTTTGGAGGCTCCTTTTTCCCCCCAACAGGACAGGACATTGCAGGGCTTTAGTCACCAAATGCTAGTAGTATCTCTTGACATAGAGATAAATAAAAATCAAGGGAGAAAATGAGAAAAGCATGGAGTTGGGTGACTGGGAAAGTGGGGAGGGTCTGGGAGGAGTTGGGGGAGGAGTCTTAAAGAAGGGTGAAAACATTAGAATCTATTGTATAATTTTTTTTCAATAAAATCAAGACTCCCATGTACTTTAAAAGCCTGGTTTGGGGCTAGTATTTTACTCAAACATTAATTGTGTTAGACAAAGAATGACTTAATATGGATTTATGTGAGGATTTAACTAGTCTCAAGGTCTTTAAGACAAAGGAAGAAAACGAGGAATCTCCAGATTCTAGGACTAGGCTGAGCTTTGTAGTCAGAAGATGGATGAGAGCGGGGTTGAGAATGAGAGACCAGCAGAAAAGAAGATGTTCATGGTGACAGAAGAGGTAGATAGAATCTGACAGCAGGTGGTTGATATGTCAGTCATAATAAACAAAAGGGAAGTGGAGTCCCCCACTGTGGAAAGCAGTATTGCTTAAACATCAGTGCTACTTGGGTTCCCTCACCCCACCTTAGTACTCCCCCGTCACACTTACTCTTTGGTCAGCATGCTGGCTTTATTAGCAGTACTAAGCAGCATTCTTTGCTGCACCTGACTGCATTAACAGTATTGACCACTTAGGTTGTTTGGAGGACAAGGTTGTGTGCAAGTTAATAAAAGGACTAATAAATCAACAAATATTCCTTGTTCATCAAAAGTTGGAGATAACCTATTTTCAGTCTGTGACTCTGTAGATGTCCTTGAAGAAGAGAAGAAAGAAGAGAAAGGGGAGGAGGAAGACAGGAGAAGAAGAAGAGGAAGAACAAAAGAAGAGGAAGAGGAGGGGAAGAGGAAGAGGAAGAAGAAAGAAGAAGGAGAAGGAAGGAGAAGAAGAAAAAAGAGGAGGAGGAAGAGGAGGAGGAGGAGGAGGAGGAGGAGGAGAAGGAGAAGAAG
>CABHPQ010165792.1:37954-65830 GCA_902168405.1 Peromyscus aztecus | reverse complement strand
AGAAAGAAGGGAGAAAAAACTTTCTTGAACAACAGAGATCAAATGCTACATTTGTTATGGTCTCATCTAAAGGCCACCAGGAACACACTAAGCATTGAACAAATTTGGGTTGTTATTATTCATCACAACCTTGGAGAAGGCATACCTTGGAGAGCCACAGAACATACCTATAAGAATGCATTAGAAAGGACCTACTGTAGGAGTTTGTATTGTTGAGCTCATTCTGAGGAAGTTTTAAAGAAGGGAGGCATTGCTTTGGACTGGGTGCTCTCATAAAGTAGACACAATCTTTCAATTGGGTATCTTCAGAAACCTTAATTAGAAAGAAGGATGATTGAGTGTAAGAAAAAGTAAGAATAATTGGTGAAACATCAGTCATTTTATTAGTCTTAATATAGGGGTGTATATGATATTCTGTGGTTTAGATAATGTGCATATCTTACCAGTATTCAGACATGATTAACCAGTTATTCAACTTTTGTTGTGATGCATCATAGGCACAAAGTGACTATGTCAGACATGAATGTTTTGTGGAACTATTCATCTTACAATAAGGTGCATACATAATAGGAAGCTAAACTGTCTTGCTTTCCTCTTTCTCAATTGTATAATATTGTTAAATAATTATGTGTTTTCTTGTTTCTTCCCTGGAGTGTAAGCTGCCAAAGTGCATGCATTTTTTGTTACTATTGATAACCAAGAATCTAGCCAAATTTCTGATTCTCATGAAAAATAATACTTCCTGGCAAAATGACCAGTAGTTCAATTGGTTCTTTAAACTTAGTTATCAGGAATAACTTTCAATTTATTGTTTATTCCTAAAATCAAACAGTTTCCACATGTCTCATTAATTATATCTCAAGCCAAAGAGGAGCTTTTCACAAGATCAAATTTATTGATTTTTAAAGGTAATAATAATGAATTTTGCCTTATGAAGATGATGCTTGATTCAAATGTCTCACTTATGCTGAATGAAGAATAATCAAGAAGTAGACTTCAGACATTTTCCATTGAATTGGATTTGAAGAGTGAAATCCAAAGCTCTAAGGAAAAGTGATATAAATATTTATACACAATTTGTATGAAATATAATCTTGCTCCTTCCTTGTCTAATTGTATAGTAAGGGATGGGAGCCTTGATTTGTAAGCTCCTGAGTTACACATGGGCCTGAGCTACTGAGATTTGCTTCTCATCTCACTAAATATTTCTACCACACCTTTCTGCCATGGAGATCCCTTTGTTTTATAACCATAGTGAATAATAATAAGAGATTTTAGCAAAGACAGAAGAAACCTGTTCCCTGAGAGGTAGAAGGAGTTGATGTATCCCAGGAAAATCTTTTCCCTTCTCTGTATTTTAATGATCAGATCTATAAAATTATGACAATTTTTGTAACCTACTGACAGATTTTGGGAGACTCTGTGGAAATGCTGAATAAACTGTAAACAGGAATATCACCTAGCATGAGAAAAATACCGTAATGGTCAAGCAATAAAACAGAGGAGTATGGAAAAATCAGTGAAAATATGTCAACAGACTCATAATTACAAGGGAAAGCCAATTACTACATCTTACACGAAATTACTGTCAATGGTCTTTACAGGCATATTTTATATAAAAGTGGGCTAGCTTTTTAAAAGCTAAAAAAAAAACCCACATGAAACCCACTTGAAATGATGAAACATCCTTTCTATAAATACACCCAGTAAAAACTTGGGCAAGAATATTAAGTTTGGAGTCCATTTTTATATATGAAAGGGAATGACTCCTCCATGCCTACCCTACTACATATTATTGTTATGAGTATTATAAGGGCCTTGCTTTGGGAAATTGTTTTCTCATAGATGTAGACTTGTTTCCTTATTACTTGAAACAAAAGTCTGAGAGTAACAGCATCTTCCTTGATGTTTGCTTTTCTTTCACTCCATCTAGCCCCAGTGTCTGGAATTCCCCACGTGCTTGTTAAATACTTATATGGCAAATCACAGTTATAAGAAAGTTTTTGCAGTGCTCAGGATAAAACTTAGGGCTTTATGTCTGCTAGGCAAGGACTTGGTCCCTGAGCTACAGCTCCCAGTCCAAGAAACTGTTTTTGTAAAACTCTAGATTTCTCTGCAGATATTAATTTATAATCCTGAGATAAAATGGGAAGCTAAGCCTGTTTCTTATATGGATAAAACTGGCAGGTTTATTTCTGAGTTGGACAAGTCACAAGTCTCACTAGGTTTGTTTTATTACATATAAAATGAGAATTAGATTTGTTTATATCTACTGTGTAAGACTGTTTTGAATAGTAAAGAAGAGAATTCCTAAGTGGAACCAAACACAGTATCTGGTATATAATACATTCTAAGTTAAAATTGCATATATTATTAAGTCTTAAAAAGATTATGATCATATATTGTTTAATACTTTATATTAGCTTATTTGTATATAAAGTCCGGTCACTATATATATCATGTGGTAGTTTCCTTTTTAAACTTAATGTTATGTCACAGTTGTTTTTCAGAAACTTAATGTTAAATACATAATAAGACTTTTTTTTAAAAATTATCTTGGTATACGTGGGATCTGGGTATAACTCAATGGTATAATTATCGCTAGCATGTGTAACACAGTGGATTCAGTCCCAAACACTACAATAAATAAACGAATCTTTAGGCAAAACATAAAGTCAAAGACTTTGGATACAATACTCAGCAGAAGCATTACTGTGGCCTGAACCAGGAGGGAGGCACGGGGTGAGGAGTGCTCTGGGCCCTCGCTTTGTCACAAATATGGCCTGGGCTCACATTTTTAATTCCTGAGAAATCTGAGAAGAGAAAAACTGAAGGCTTAAAGAAGCTAACGAGCCGGGCGTTGGTGGCGCACACCTTTAATCCCAGCACTCCGGAGGCAGAGGCAGGCGGATCTCTGTGAGTTCGAGGCCAGTCTGGGCTACCAAGTGAGCTCCAGGAGAGGCGCAAAGCTACACAGAGAAACCCTGTCTCGAAAGAAAAAAAAAAAGAAGCTAACGATGAGAGTGTGGATCAGACACTCTCTGTAATGCGGGAACTCCTCTGAAAGGGTGCAGGAGACATAGAATGGATTCCCGGACTGGCCTGGGAGAGAGAGAGCCGAGCAGGAGAACAAAGGTGTACTAAAGATCAAGGCATGCCACAGGCACGGGCTCTTAAGTGGCACCACCATGGTGACAGATGCCCGTTCTATTTGAGGAAACCACACTTTGTAATCTCATTACTGTACGAAGAGATACTAAGAACTCTTCGAAAAACAGCGTGGGAAATATCTGCCAGGAAAGGGCATTGGAGCACTGACACTCATCGCCTTGTTCCCTGCAGCAACACAGCTGCACTGGCATAACCAAGTGTCTCCCTGAAAATATTAACTATAAATACACAATCAATTATAGAAGCGAGGTGTTGTTATAATATTTCATTTTGCCTCATATTTTTTCTCTCAGAGCTATGGTGCTGACATCTGGGAATTATTCCTTGAAAACATCTCTGCTGCTTCCTAAGCACAGGGTGCAGAATAACCAAATAAGCTGAAACAGCAACACAAAGGGCCCAATCGTCCTAATTCCAAACACAGAGAAGAAACTACTACAGTAATGGAGACAGCGAAGTGGTGGGACAGAGAGCACACGCACCGGAAGAACGGAGGGTTCAGAAATGAAATATTTATAGCCAAACTATTTTGATTCAAAGTGCTAAGACAACTCAATGAAGGAAAGAATTGGCTTTTTTCACCATGTTTCTGGGACAACTGGGTGTTCGTGTATACAGCAATAAAGCTGAACGCCCTAATACTGTCAGCATCACACAAAACCCAAATAAACTGCACAGAGAAATGAAACCTGTGCCAGGAAAATGAATGCAACTGAAAAAAAAGCATATTAAGTAAATGAAGTCAACCTCAGACAAACACTCTATGCTTTTTCTCATTTATAGTTTGTAGTTTTATATATGCACATCAAGTCATGCGTATATGCATGTGTGTGTACATATCTAAACACACATGGAATGAAAACACAAGTGAAACATCTAGGGGACAAAGGGCCAGGAAAGGGAAGTGGGGAGTGTGATGAAGAACAGGCTCAATATTCAATATATACCTGTGCAAAAGCTTTAAAAACATTTAAAAGTCCAGATCTCATAATGCCTAGCATATTCCATCCTCATTACTGTAAACAAACCAAAGCAAAAGCAAAACCAAACCCCAAAATAAACCTCCAAGGGCTTAGAAGTAGAACACATCACTCTTTTATTGGATTAAAACATACTAGTCAATTGTCACATCCCCAAGTTAAACAATGACCCCCGAAGTACAAGTAATAGTTCAACTGTATTTCATCAAAATTAAAATCTTCTGTGTCTTAAAGGACATGGTTAATGAAGTGAAAAGACAACCCTCATATTGGAGAAAAGTTTTGAAGTTCAACATAGCTTATGGAAATTGTACACATAATAAGGGATACTTGTAATTGTACTGTAAAAACACTGATATGACTAGAGAGTAAGAAAGGAGTCCAAATAAGCATATAAATGACTATTAAGTCTATGAAATAATACCTATCATTAGTCATTAAGGAAATACAAGACATAATGTCAGGTACCACTTCCTACCCATTGGCATGATTATCATCAAAATAATGAGTGATAACAAGCATTGGTAAAGGTACCTTGCTGGTGGCATTATAAAACATTACATCTGATTTGAAAAGTTTGACGATTCTGAAAATGTTAAGCATAAACTTACCATATGCTCCCTAAAAAGTCTACTCATAGAATTATACTCAAAGAAAAATCAACAGTATATGTCTAAGTACATGCTTGTATGTGAAAGTCATAGCAAAATTATTCACATTGGCCCTAAAGGACAATAACAACGTCCATGAATAGATGAAAGCGTAAATGCAATTGTCATATTATTCAACCATAATAAGACACGAAGAATTGATGTTCCCTATGATGTAGATGAGTCTTGAAAAACTCATCCGAGTAACCAAAAGCCAGAAATGAAAGGCTTCATATAGTTTCATTTCTAGAAATTGTCTAGAATAGGTCAAATGTAAAGGCAGAAAGTAGCCTAGAAGTTTTCATGTGGTAGCTGCCCAGGGTTGGAGGGGTTGATCTCTTTTTATGAAAATTATCCTGATTTGACCTAAGTCCCACTCCATAAGAAGGAACCCCCATACTTGACACTATTAGGGTATCCAAGAACCAGAGACTAGAAAGTCCAGAGACCTAGGGTAAAACCAGACACTATTGGTCAGAAAAAAAAAATCAATAAAATTACTCCTAATGATATTCTGCTATACTCATAGATCAGGGCCTTATCCAGTCATCATCAGAGAGGCTTCCTCCAGCAGCAGATAGGAACAGATGCTGAGACCCACAGCCTGAAACTGTGCAGAGAGAGAATCTAAATGGGTGGTCTCCATCAAACCCATCCCCTCAGAGTTCAGGGAATTCCACAGAGATATTAAAAGCCTGAGAGAATGAAGTATACCGGGAAAACATGGCTCATTGAATCAACTAAGTAAGGTATATATGAGCTCACAGAGACTGAGGCAGCAAGCACAGGGCCTACAGGGGTCTGCACCAGGCCCTCTTTGTATATATTAGAGCTTTTAGCTTAGTATTTTTGTGAGACTCCCGACTGTGATAACAAGTTGGTCTCTGACTCTTGTGCCTGCTCCTGGGACTCTTCCTCCTGTTGGGCTGCTGTGTTCAACTTCAGTATGATAGTTTTTGCTTCATCTTATTTATTGTATTTTATTTTGTCACATTTGGTTGTTACCTCTTAGAAGCCTGTTCTTTTCTAATGAGAGACAGAAAGGGAGTGGATCTGGAGGGGAGGCGAGGTGGGGGAAGAGTAGAGGGAGGAGAAACTATAATCAGGATATATCGTATAAGAAAAGAATCTGTTTTCAATAAAAGGAAAATACATAGACAGATGATGGTTGGATAGACAGACAGACAGACAGATTAAATGATTGCCCTGAGATCAAGTAGTAGTAGCCTTTAAGAAATGGGACTTATTATTTACTATTGTATTAAAAATTTAAAGTGTATTGTATTTAAATTTTAAGCTCTTAAGCCTAAGAGGTTTTTATTTGCCACAGCCCTTGAGGTTCAGGAGGGGAGGTTAGACAGTGAGTCTTAACATAGGACAGAAGGAGGGTCAACACTAAGTTTAGGAAAGAGCAGTTATGCACTTAGTTCTTCAAAGGACTTCCTGTACATGTCGTGGAATTATCCTGAAAACCTGAGAAATGAAGCCTTGTGATCATCCAGAAGATACTTTAGTATTGTAGGAGAAAACTGTAGAATGGGTTAACTGGCCTGAATGAGTCAGTAAATATGGAAAGAGCAATAGCCGCACTGGTTGTGAAGACAAATTGACAATAAGCGATCAACCATTCTGGGTTTTTCATTACCATCCTTGGTCAAAGCATCATACCCCAAGAAAACCCTTTGTCCTGAGAAAACCAGGATGGTTGTGTCTCCAGCTGGTAGCCACCACAAGTCATGTAGGCTATTATTTACTAAGGCCCACTATGCTAAGCCTTCTTTAGGTATTATCTTTTCAATGAACATAGCCAATCTCTGGGGGTAAGCATGTGATTAAGATGTCCTAAACCACATAGTTTAAACATAAACCAAGATCACAACCCATGTCTCTCATAGTAGAGTCTTTACTTCTAACACTGTGTCTTGAGAGACTGAAGCAAAATGTCAAGTGATAACATTTTTTAAAGAAATGTTGAAAAGGGTGCTTTAAATTTTGAAGTGAATTTTACACTCATTGTTATAATCACTCTTGAGAAGCATCTAGTTTCTTAGTTTGTTTAGCAAGCACTTATTATAAAATCTAGCAATAGACTGTGGTGATATTATGTTCCCCAAAATATTGTGCACCCTAATAAACTTATCTGGGGTCAGAGAACAGAACAGCCATTAGATATAGAGGCCAGAAAATGGTGGCACTCACACCTTTAATCCTATCACTTGAGAGGCAGAGATCCATCCGGATCTCTGTGAGTTTAAAGCCACACTCAAAACAACCAGGCATGGTGACTCACGCCTTTAATCCCAGGAAGTGTTGGCAGAAAGCAGAAAGGTATATAAGGCGTGAGGACTAGGAATTAGAGCTAGTTAAGCTTTTAGGCTTTTGAGCAACAGTTAAGGTGAGATTCATTCTGGATGAAGACTGAGAGGCTTTCAGTCTGAGGAAACAAAATTAGCTGAGGAATTGGCGAGGTGAGATAGCTGTGGCTTGTCCTGCTTCTCTGATCTTTCAGCATTCACCCCAATACCTGACTTCAGGTTTGTTTTTATTAATAAGACCCTTTAGGATTCGTGCTACAATAGATATCATTTTTTACTTTATGCAGCTTATGTATGGCAACAGATTAGAAATATGAAACAGAAAATTAAAATATTGGGGGACTGCCTGTATTATGAAAGAAAGTTATGATTTAATATGAAAAACACCAGAGGTGAATTGTACCTGTGTTCAGGGAAGACTCTTTTTCTCTGGGAAGGTAGATTTACCATTTAAAAAAGAGATCAATTTAGGTTGAAGTACAAATGAAGAAGCAATAGCCCTGGGAAAATCCTCTTGGAGAGGAGGAAATTTTGTCCACAGTTTTAGAAACAGAAACAGGCTCTATACATTTGAAAGTAACTGCAGAGAAGAGTTAGTGTGGCTGGAGCATAAGGAGTGAGTGAAGAAAAAAACTGAGTGGAGGTATGAACGTGAGGTTTTAGGAATCAGGAGACTTCTCAGTCTCTCTTACGACAGGGACAAGACTCATCCTAAAGCCTTCTGACCTGGAATACTGAGACTTCTTGCTTTGGTCTGATCTTGCCAAGGGTGATTTTTTTTCAAACATTTTTTGAAGATAACTTTTGACATCAATTCTCTTAGTAAAACTAATATTTAAATCATATTCAGAAAAGCTTCTCTTATGAACATGGAGGTGGGACTCAGTGTCCATTTCTATTCTCTCCATCACCCACAACCCTCAAGTTCAGTCAGTTCAGACCTACCAAAGATTACAGAATCATATCTCGAGTAATTGGTATGCATTTTTCAAAATAGTAACTATCAGTCAACTGTTATGAGTCAGGTACACATTAGACTCTCTAAGGGATTCTGATTTGGGTGTCATGTCAACTTACATGTTGATGAAACAGTACACGCAGAAATTGGGATATGTAACATTATTAGAAGCACACAATGGGCTGACTCTTATGGAACATGTGCGTTTCTTCTGCACAGACTTCTTTTGATAATGACTGCAGGGAATGACCTAAAATAAAACTCACAGGTTAAATTTTATATCCCCAATGAACTGTTAACGACTTCTAACATAAAGTGTTGGGTATTTTCTTTCATGCAAAGGAGAGCAGTGGTAAAATGTCTCCCTTTTAAACCTCAAGTATCAAAACTATACTTTGATAAATTCAGCAAGCAGTACCTTTGGGATTAGCATTTTGTAAGGTTACTGAGGCTATGTAGCCCAGACCCTTGGCTGTATGGAAAATCTGTTAGAAGGGAAGAGAACCATTTGGGAGAAATAATAAGAAGGGCTGAGCATTTTATAGTTGTTGTGGCAATGGTTTTATTTCTTCAAAGCCATATTTTAGCTGTGGCTTCTGGAACAGAATACAGTATTTGTTCTTATCCCAAACACTGGCTGTAGTTCAGGCCTCTGGGAATTAGGTTTCTGGAATAGAAAGGGAAGGAGTTGCGATGGTCAAATCATTCTAATATTTATCTATTATTTTGTTTTCCTCAGCAGCATAAAGTGATATAAGCTTTCTCTGCAGTATTGTGAGTATTGGAATATCTACAAGAAGAAGGAAGGCTGGAAAGTCAGAAGAACACTGTAGTGCACTGATCAGGCAGGTGCTGTAGCATTGACTCACTCTAGCAGTGGAGATCACAGGACATTCACATGCAGTAGACAGCACACTAGGCTTTTCTATGCTCGGGAAGCCTCCGGTACCTCCCATTACAGAGCTGTTGCCTAAGCTTCAGTCACTTCTTTTATGGTTCCTTCCAAGTTCGTGTGATGTATTTCTTTAAAATATTTTTTCTTTAAATTGACAATTTTTGAACTTTGCAAAGAATTTTCCTTAGGCATAATTGTCAATAATAAATTTGAAGTTGTGGTTACATTTTTTTAAAACATTAAAGGATATCAGTAATTTTTGAAACAAAAGGTTCATTATTATATTAAGTAAAATAATGACACTACTCAGCTTCTCTTAGGGAAATACTGTTTCTATCTTCTTTTTCAGTGATTATGTCAGAATGGTATGTTTGATAGAGTCTACCAAGAACTGATGCTTTAGTGGGACATTCAAATATGCAAAAGTGACATCTAAAGTTGTATATAGGCATAAGAAAAGTATTTTTCAAAAATATTTATTTTTACTCTATGCATATGAGTGTTTTGCATATATATATGTGTATATATATATATATATATATATATATATATACATACACATACTGTATACATGTCTAATGCCCATAGAGGCCAGAAAAGTGTGGTGAATCCCCAGGAACTGGAGTTAAGAATGGTCATGCGTCACCATATGGGTGCTGTGAACTGAACCTGGTCCTCTGGAAGAGCAGCCAGTGCTCTTAACCACTGAGCCAACTCTTTGGCTTCCACAAGAATATTTAATTAGAGAGAAGTATATGTATTTTAAGTAAATTTATAAGACAATGTTTCCCTGTGGTTTGGGGGGGAGAGGGGATGATATGAATACATTATTCATGTGTGCAATTTTCCCCAAAATTTAAAAATTAGATAAAATTATATACTTAATAACACAAATTAAAATAGCTTGTGTCCCCAAACACTATTAACTAGAATCTAGAAAAAAATAGGTGAGGTGTCTCTCAGAGAGAAGAAAATGCACTGTGAAGCATGCAGATCATCATCCTAGCAACACTAGGAGTTTCTGCTTTAAGCAGAAAGACATTTCACTTAGGTTTACGCTGTGCAGATTCCATTCTCAAGATTAAAACGGGGGTTGGCAAACGTTTTCTCTTGAGAGCTAGGTGGTAAATATTTTGCGATTTTTTTTTTTTTTTAGCTCTCTGGCTTCTGCTGTAACCACTTAACTTTGCAGTGACCTGGAAACAGCCACAGCTACAAAGGCAGCAGGAGCACATTTTGGTCCCAAGAAAACCCTGTTTTCTAAAGCAGGTGACTGTGGTGTGCCAGTACTGAAGCAGATTGATTGTAAGGGAGTCAGTGGAGATAGGAAGAAGAAAGAAGACATTGAGGAGGAAAAAATTAAGAACTTCCTTTGCCAGTGGTAAAGGGGTATGAGAGTGTCTGATCAATCCCCAAGATTGATTTTGACAGTGATACTGAGTCTGAATCATATGAAACTGACATCATGAAGATTGAAAATGGCCAGATGCTAACTGTTCCATATTGTTTAAAATAAAAGAAACTACAAGAGTTGAAAATTATTATTATACAGAAGTGAACTTACCTGAGGTGATGTGTCACCAATAACATCTGTAATAAAAATGTTAAAATATCTAATAAAACAATGAGGTGTTGAAATGCTCACTAAGTCAGTCACATAAATATTGACCATAGAACTGAGAAAGCTGTCTCCTTAACACAGAGTTACGAAACATGCCTCATCCCCACATTTGTTTCCTTTCTCTCTTCTTGTTAAAGACCCTCTTGTGGTGGAGAGATGGTTCAGCAGGTAAGAGAATTTGTTGCTCTCACCGAGGACCTGGGTTTGATTTCTAGAATCTACATGGAGACACACAACCATGTGTAACTCTAGTTCCAGGGGATCTGACACCCTCTTCTGGCCTTCATGAGCACCAGACACAGACATACAAACAGGCAAAACACTCAAACATATAAAAGAATATACCTTTTAAAACAGCCTTAATATTTTGCCTGAAAACTCAGCCTTGATCTATTCCTAGATTTAGTGCTGACCTTAGGCAGGGGGGACATAAACCCAAGCTTCATCATCAGGGACTCAGCAATGTCATACACTCCTGGGATACACAGGCATTGAGTAGATTTGTTTCAGAGAAAGGATGAATTCTTCATATCATCCTAGCTGTTTGTAGACAGACACTGTAGACACCACCTTCATTGGTTATTTCTGTCTCTAATAAAATCTTTCTCTCTATACATTTTCTACCTGTTGATTGGAAGTTTCTTTTTGTGGAAAGTCTATGTCAGTAGTGACCCACATGATTCACACTTCTTTTACCTTCGTAGTTTACATTCTACTTCACAACCTTGATTTCTTTCGAGCACTGCTCTGGGACATCCCTTCACCCGTCCCTCTGCTCCCCCAATGATGTGGCAAATCACACCATCTGCTTCTATTGTTGTCAGGTTCATGCTGAGATGTTCAGAGATCTTAACATCTATAGTCCTTTAATAGTATGCTATTTCCAAAGCTGATGCTACTCTGTTCTGAATGCTTTGTGTATGCACACCAGCTACACACTGTAAGAGTCAAGGGGAAAGAACTAGAAAGAAGAGTGAAACAAACACTGATAGTCAACACAGAAGGCCAAATTATCTCTCATCTATTGATTGCAGTCCTCATAGGCCATTGCTTAAAAACCTAAGTCTAAAGCTGTCTGGGGTAGATCCCTTGGAATATTTTTTTAAAAAAGGACAAAAATGGAGTTAACCACTCATATCCATTCTGGTTAAGATCTTAAATTCTTCATCTCAGAGAAAAAACTCAAGTTTCCAAAAATTTCTACATCTAAATAGGAGTACTTATTTATTTGCTCCCCCACCCTGGAATATTAAATGCTCATTCCTTCCCTGGAGTTCTTTGACAGATTCTTACATAAGAAGTAGCTAGTAGCCAAGAAAGCCAGGAGGAATGCTTTTGACTTTTCCATGGGAAGCAACGCAATTCCTCTGCCTGGATTAATTCAGCCCGGAGTTTCTTAGCAAGCCCCTGGACGTTGATTCTGCTATGGAACCAGTGGTGATGGCCCCATTGTGAAAACCTCAAGCCTTATTATGATGTCACTCTGCAAGTGTTCTATTGCCATGTGACACCAAAAGTCACCATGTTATGAAGCCCCGAGAAGACTTCCAAGAGAAAGCGTTTCTTGTTGACGGACTGTAGAGTGATTCCTTGTTCTGTTTCCTTTTTTGATTGTCTTTTGGTTGCATAGAAGTGCATTCTGCTTTTTCTCTATAAGGAGGAGACTAAGGCATAAAACACTGAGAATGAGTAGCTCTGGGGACTCTTTTTGCAAAGCTTACATGTTTGCCTTCTACTCTCTTTTCCCTCAACCTTAAGATTCTGGTTCAGTGTGTCCAGAGCGAAGAACTAATAGAATATGGATCTACAACTTTGAACTAGAGGGTTATCTTTCATCCCTTTCTCCAATATTCCCTAGAGGTAATTACTATTTTATTATCCCTTACCATACCCATTCCTACCTCTCTGAACCTATCCAAATTTAACCCAAGACATTTAGATAAATGGAGCCCTGGCCATGGAAACTGAAGAGCATTATGTGCTATTTCTATTATTATGTTTGGATTTGAAGATCACACACACACACACACACACACACACACACACACACACCAGTAATTCTACAATGAAGGGTGTAACATGACAGATTCAATGAAGCTTAGCTCAGATCTTTATGAAAATGACACCGTGAGAAAAATCAAGCTTACCTTTTAAGAAAGTTAAGATTAAAAAAAAAAAACCTAAGATCTGTTCTCAGATTTCCTAGGAACATGAAGTTATGAGTACTATGGCTTGTTTGGCCAGAGTGAACTGTCTTGGAACAGATGGTTCTTTGTACAGAGCAATAGAGTAAAAAGAAAAATGAGATCAAGCAGCTTTAGCTGTTCACTCTTAGCTAAACAGTTTGAACGGGGTAAGTTCTGACTCCTTTCAGAGCCTCAGTTTCCCACTTGTGAAATAAGCTGCCAGTCTTGTGGACTTTGAAAGTCATCTCCAGATTCTGAGGCATGGTGTACAAATCACTTTGGACATATATTAGGACAAATCCTGTCAGGCCATATTTGGGATATCATGGTAAGTTCTGGATTCTCCACTTAGAGTGGGACTTTGTGGGCTGCCAATATGGTCAAAAATCTGGACATTAAGTCTTATGACTAGTAGAAGAACTGGGGCGATTTGCTGTGGACGTACAGATTCAGAAAGACACTAGAAGATCTTTGAATGCCTTGGGGCTTTCGAGTAGAAGACCAAGTTCATCTTTTAGTTTGAGGGTGAAGATAGAAGGAAGGGTAGCTGACCTTCACATCATGTCTCACAATAACTCGTAGTGTCTTGATTCTACAGCTGAAAAAACCAATGTCAAAAATGAATACGGGATTCCCTCAAGGTTCCTGGCACAGAAGTTAGCAGCAGCCATATTCAAATCCAGAACTCATGAATGTAAGCATTCTGTGATCTAGCCCTTTGAATTAACATAAATACAGAGAGGTCAGGGCACATCCTACTCTACTGCATCATGTGCTTCTAGCCCCAAGCCTGGCACTTGTGCATCAGTTCTTGCTGTTCAAAAGATTATCTGAACAAATAGTATTTCTGAATACTCAACATGCCTAACAAAAAGCGGGCTGAATTGTGGGGACCTGAATTCCTTATTTTAGAGGCAATTGAGGTAAAATCAAAGGTTTAATCATCATCTCTTAGAGGTGTTGACTCAGCCTTCTCTTTGAATTGTAAGCTGAAGGAGAAATTTCTCTCTAATGCTGTAATCTTGTGGCTTTATGGTTTCTGCCCTCTTTCCCCTGCAGCCTCTCTCCCTCCCTCCTTCCTTCCCTCCTACTTTTCTTTCTCTCTTTCCCTCCCCTTTCTTTCTCTTCCTTCTCTCTTTTCTTCTTTCCTCCACCATCTCACTTTCTTTTTTCTTTCTCCCTTTCTCTTTTTCTTCCCATAGAGTCTAACTAGCTACACCATTCAGGCTAGCCTCAAGCCTCAAACCCACAACCCCCTGCCTCCGTCTTCTGAGTGATGATGATCACAGGGATGCATGATCTCACCTGGCATTTTTTTGAAAACATGCTTTAATGGCAGCCATAAAATGAATTTTCAGATTGCCCTGTACCTGAAAAGTAATATGCCGCCATCTCTGAGATGACAGTGTGTCAGTGTTCCTTAGGAGGCAGGAATCAAAGGGACTGTTGTCTGGTAAAGACAGCAGCAGATGGGAGCTATACGAAGAAGACAGAGGAAAAGATAAAAACAGATACGAAAGGCACATGATGCTGAGTTGATGAAGGGCAGTGAGGGCTCGGAGGTGAAAGTGACCAAGTAGCATCAGGGAAGTGCCCCCCCACCCCACTCATGCATTTTCATTCTTTCAAACAAGAGAGTTGAATTTTAAGACCCATCATCTGGACCATCCAAACCCCACAGCATACGCCTGGAACCACTTCTCATAGTTTTCATATTAAAAGAGAATGCTCAAAGCATGTCCACTAGAGATTCTTCAAGAGGGAAATGAGATGAAATTAGATGGCTGTTAAATGTAATACACGGAGCTCTTGTGATGTCTTTCCTAGTACACGGCAACTTCACAACAGAAAGAGAGCCTGTGGAGAGCAGGGGTACTCTGCAATTCCTTACTGCTGTACCACCAGAGTGCACCACAGTACTTTAGAAGCTCAGTAAGTTTTTATTGGATGGATGATACATTCAAGAATGTCAAGAATGACCAGAGAATATCAATGATTATGTACTGAAGCAGTAGCATAAGACTGAGTTTTGGTATTAGGGATCAACTTTTTAAAAACAACAGAGAGATAAAATTTGATCTATTGGCATTTGTACAACAATACTTTGCTTCTCTTCCTAGGTACTTCAGACTAACACACACGGTGGAGGGTGGAAATAGGGAGTCCTGAGCCATAACACTTTTCCATGTAATACATTAGGGATGGCAGTAGACACTGGACAAAAGAAAAAACAAACCAAACATTTTCTAGTTACCAGAACTAAAGACTTCTGTCTTATATGTGAAAACTTTTCTTATTTTCCCAGGTTTCAGTAATGAACTTATATGAACCAACAAGTCACAGAATTTATTTCCCTGGCCTGATCGAGAACAAAAACCGTGGTTTAGGCCCTTTGAGCTACTAATTCTTACTTCCAGCCAACAGAGAAACTTCTAGCAAAAGTAACATCTAATGGTTTTTTGGCCATTAAAATATGCACCCAAATTTCATTCTGAAATTTAAGAAAGAATTTTCTTTAGGTCCAGTTTATTTAAAAAGTAATTAAGTATATAAAAAGGCATTCTTTTCTCGAGAAATAATCATCTTTCATGTGTATTCAGAAGCACTTTACCCTTCCAAGGGTAAACATTTAAATTCATTAACATTTGCTTCATAAGAAGAAAGTAAAGACAAATGACAGTTGCTAAGTCTATAGGCGTTTTCTCAGCTTCTATAGGCATTTCATGCTCCACCATCCTGATTCAGGAAACTTGTTTCTGCTTGTCAGTGAATCCCAAGGGAGTGACTACAAATGAAGATTCTCATAGTTGGTGATGTAATATACTAAAGAAAAAAAAATAACTCTTAGTCTGCCATAGTCAATTCAAATCCCTTGAAGTTACAGTTTTACTTTGTTTTCAACAGAATCAAAATAACTTAAAAGCTTTTTTTTTTAATTCTAGATTATAATTTGTGGGGAAAGTATAGGGTGGGAGAAGCTGAATAAAATGTCAAGGATACCACACACATGTTGCCCATCACATATCACATTTTTTTAAGAACTGGTGGTTATGTGCATTTGAAGATTTGGCTTTAGTTGTATTCTGTTTCTTGGTATGATACTGTCACATCCTTTAAAAAAAAGGTTTTTTTTTGTTTTTTTTTTGGGGGGGGGGGCAGACTGTCTCAGTCTGGATAAGTATCCAAACCCTCTTGTGGGACCTCCAGTGCAGCAAACTGTGTTAGGTTCATCACTTAAGTCATCTGCAGACTTTTAGCATACGGAACAAAAAGTATCAGACCTGTTTCCAGCTGTTGGGTCTGTTGGGGAGGATGCAATGCAAACTGAAGAGAAGTGGGTTCCCCCGAGACCCCAGCTGTTCACTGTGGCACAGCAGAAAGCTTGATGGGCTTCCTGAGGGGAAAAACGGAGCAGCTGGTGTGAAGCTGGAAAATCGCAACCAGCTTATGCTTTGGGAAGAGAAACGTTATTCATCTGAAAATCCTGCATATCAGGAGGATGCTGCTCCTGAGAGCAAGTGTTCTTCAGGGACTTTTAAGTTGTTGTACCCAGAGTCCCCCAAAGACCACCAAAAGACCAAATCCAACGCAAAAGCAAAGAGTCTTTTTATGGTTTTGAGTTAACTCAGGCCTCTCAGTCTGTCAGAAGCAACAGCAGAGCAGGAGAGACCCCGAGTAATAATGGGACAGGGTTTTTATGTGGGGTAAAGCAAGGGGGGATGTCTTGGGGTCTGCAGACTACATAGGAACAGACTCAGGCTTGGTTTATGTGAGTAGTAATCTTGTTAGTGACTCTCAATTGGCTAGGGTTAGTTGGGGGGTTACAGTTATCCATTTGGGGGCAGGCCTGGACAAGTCCCAGGTTTTATCCTTGAGCAGCTGTGGAAGCTGGCTGGCCTACCTGACTGTGGGGGCTGGCTCAGTGGCCCAGGCTTGGTGTGTCCTATCTCCCTTGTCCCTACTGAAAGGGGCATAATTGTCTTTGTTATGCTTTCTCAGAAACTGCTTGCTCAGTCTCAGGAAATTGAGGCCTGACCTCTGAGAGAAAACTGAGCAGCTTGTTATGGCATCTGCTTGGTCCTTTCAAAATAAGACAAAACTTCTTTAAAAAACCAAAAGAGGTGATGAAACCCTTCAGCGGAAATTCAAATGCCTCCCCAAGTTAGCACTTGCAAAATCAGAATGCACCATATTTTATCATGTTGCACTTTACCTTTCAACTGCACTGTTTAAAAATTTTGAATTATGTGGACTGAGAAATCTCTCCACCACATGTATAATGACAGTTTTAAGTTATTTTAAGTATAGAATGAGACTGTTTCTTACTCCCCTCAAGTATAGTCCATGATCATAGCTAGTAATTGATAATATATTATTACTTGGACCCAAACCCATGACTGCAAAGTTCATATTCTTAACCTTCATGTTAATTTATTGTTCCCTTACTTATGAGGCACAGCTTCAAAAGAGCCATGGGTGTTGCTTAAATTGCTTGCACATTACTTGAAGGATTTTATTACTGTATAAAACATTCTCTGGAGTATGTTAACATGAAATATGTTACTGAATCAGAATAAAATGATTAAATCATGTTTTTGATGAGTAAGTCCTCACATAATCATTTTATGGTAATAATAGCCAGCCAGTCTATAACCAAAAGCAAAGGGCTGCATTGAGATCATCATAAGAATTGTGGTATTTGTATTCACCATAATGCCGTGAGTATGCAATATTTCCTTTTGTAAAAATGAGAGATTTGAGACACACAAAAAAATGAAGTGACTCGTCCATTTACATATTATGACAAAGCTGGAGGCCAATAGAATCCTGACTTTGGTGCTTTTGACCTCTCTTCTATATACATTGATTAATAATCATTTGAATGTAAAATAACTTCCATAAAAGCAGCCTTAATATAAAAAAGTTAATTCTTAGCAAAACACAATATTATATGGCAAAACACATTTAGTTTGGACGACTGTGTATGATCTCTAAATTATATCTTCTACACAATACAGGGTTAAAAGAAGAACTTTTGTTGTAGATAGAAAAATGCATCTGTGATGATTAATCTTGACTGTCAACTTTATCGGATTAAGAGTCATCTAGGTGACTGGCTTCTAGGTGGATCTGTGAGAGCATTTCCAAATAGGCTTAAACTGAAGTGCCAGCACCTCCCATGATATTGGCAGCACTATCCCGTGAACTGTAGTTCTGGACTGAATAGCAAAAGAGAGAGAGAGAAAAAAAGCAACAATAACAGCTGAACACCAGGATTCATTTCTCTGCTTCCTGACTGGACACAATGTGACAAGGTACCTCATGTTTCTGCCACCAGAGGGACTATGCCCTGTCCAACTGTGAACCACAGTAAACACTGTCTCTCTTAAGTGATTTTTTTTTGTCATTTTGTCCTAAAAATGAGAAAATTAATACACATTTTATCTTAACTTTGGATTATGTTAATTTATTAGTTATGTACAACATTTTATAAGAATAGACACTTTTTTTTTCCAAACAGGGTTTCATATAGAATAAAATCAAAATGACTCATTTGGAGTTTTTTTCCCCCCCCAGCTCTTAATCTGTGTCAACTGACTTGGGGCTTTCTTCAATGCTTTGTATAAGAAAATAATTGCCAGATTCAACTCCCACAGCAAAAATGGGATTATCATGATTGCCCTTCTTGGGAAGGTGGAGCACAGAAAAGGGGCCTTATATTTATCTTCATATGGAAGATAAGTTTACTAAATGATTCCAAAATATGTTCGAGTCCTCAATAAACATGAAATGGGTAAGTGCATGACATATCTTAAAAATTGTTAAATCTTGTGTTGGTCATAAATTAGTTAATCAACATTGATTTCTAAATAAAATATTGACACAAACTTGTCATGAGCATACCTGACTGATTATTTCTGACAAGAGGACTTCTGTTTACAACAGAGATTATTTCTGACAAGAGGACTTCTGTTCACAACAGAGATTAGCTGAATGCCACTCATCTTCCAGGGACCTCTTAGGAAATTTCATTGTACAGAAAGGAGTTGGGGGTGAATGGTTGACTCCAGTCCTGAGGTGATCAGGGACTTATTGTCAGACAGAAAAATACATAACAATGTAAATCAGAGTAGTTTATCGGTTGTTGTGAAAGAAGTCTAGGATTTTCTGGACATAGGTTCTTGGTTGAGAAGTCAAATGGAAGTACTATGGCTAATTGTTCTTGAAGTACCAAAAGTGGTGGAAGGCAGTGATATGGAGGCAAGAGAGCTGCTCTGACTTGTCCGAGACCATTTAGGTTCTGTGTTCCCTCCTCTCCAGGTGTGTCATCTCTATTAAGAAATGGCCATTTCCATGAACAGAACCCCAAACAAGTTTAAAAAGACTTAGTGAGTCATTGAGAAAAAATTCCTTTGAGAAATGATTAAGTAATATGACCTAAATGAATGCTAGGTTACCTTTGGCTGGCATATTAACATTCTTCAGTGTGTTCACATCTTCTGAGTCAGTTGACTAACATATAAGCTTCAAGAGGACAGTGTCATCTCATTTTATAAAGACAGAGACCAGGCTTTAGAGAAGTTAACTTGTCTAAGACCTCAGAACTACTGAATGAGGGTATGACAAAGCTTTAGAGACAGGTCCTTGGGTTCAGCACTCACCTTCACACAATAGTTTCATCTTCATGTGGGTTTGGTGCCGTGATCAGGGTGTCTGTTATCATTTGCTATTTGATTCTTTTATTTAGATTCCTCTTCAACAGGAAGGCTTCCAGGACAGGTTATAGCATGGGTCCTAAGCTTATATGTGCATTTGCTGATCCTAGCTGCTATGGTTTGAACACACCATGAACACACACTCTCCAGTAGGAAATGAGCTGCTCAAATATGGTGGTGTAATGAAAGAGCCAATCAGAGGGACAGCCAAACACCTGGGAGTCTACCTCTTCTCTCTAGGAAAACATCTGGCATTCTTGAAGCACTAGAATTATGATCTGTGTGGGTATGTTAAACATCTGCTGGTGTGCAGACTGAGTGGTCCCTGATTCTTTGACAATGATTGTTTCCAAACAGGTCTAACTAAAAGTTCAAGTGTATGTGAGTGGATCAAGAACTAGAAATTTAGTCTGAAGAGGTTCCTCAGTGGTTAAGGACCACATTTGATTCCCAGCACACACACACACAGTGGTTCAGAACCATCTTTAAATACGGTTTCAAGGGTTCAGTACCCTCTTCTGGCCTCTGGGACACTGCACACACATGCTGGACAGACATATATGCAGACAAAATGCTCATACATGAGATAAAAATAAATAAAATCTCCTGTGGCAGGCTTTCTTTGACCACCAGCCCCCAAATCATGACATGGAGACTTCTTACTAGTTATGAATGCTCAGTCTTATCTTATGTTTGTCCCATTAGCTCTTATAACTTAATTTAACCTGTTTCTCTTCATCTACGATGTGCTTCAGGGCTTTTAACCTTTCTTTCATTCTGTATGTCCTACTCTGTTTCTGGCTGGCTGGCAGCTGCCTGGCTGGCTGGCCCCAGGAGTCTCTCTCTCTCTCTCTCTTTCTCCCTCGTTCTCTCCTAGAGAAATCTAGGCTCAGGAGGAGAGGAGAGAATGAGGAGGAAACATACATAATAGAACAATAAAAATAACTTTAAGGTTGTATCAATATACCAAAATCCATACCAGTGGCTACATCTTCATCACAGTCCTTTCTTCTACAGTTCAGGGAACACTGAGGAAGAGGAGGTGGGAAGAATGTAAGAGCCAGAATACCAGAAAGTCTGCAGTGGAATAGTCTCTACTAGAAATGTCTGCACAAACAAGACAGGAACAATGGCACTATCAATGGATGTGTTAATGTGGAAGTAGTAAAATTGTGCCAGGCCCTACCCCTTGACAAAGAACTACAGGCAACTAATGACTGCTGGGACAAGGAGAATTAGCCTCTCTCAATGATGAGCCTCTTTATTGGTTATCCCCTGCAGAGTCATCAGCCTTGAAACCATATACATACCACGGACAAAAATAGACTCAGCAGATTGTACACACACACACACACACACACACACACACACACACACACACACACACACACACACGTATGTAACAATGTTAATCAAAGAAAAGAGGCTACCAATGTGAGAGTGGGGCATGAAGGAGTTTAAGGCAGGTTAGCTGAGGGTGGTTGGAAAGAGAAAAGGGGGGCAAGTGATATAATGCTATATCAATTAAAACATTAAAAATTAAATTAAAATTTAAAAAGCTACCCAATGGCTCTATGAAAAACTACTGGTGTACTTACTTTTTGTTTGCTGGTTTTTTTTTTTTACTCTTTTACTCTTTGCTCTTTGTGGGGTCTGGCACCCAGCTCCCAAATAAATACACGGAGACATTTTCTTATATATAATCGCCCAGCCTTACCTTGGTTTGTTTCTTGTCAGCTTTTCTTAAATTAGGCCCATCGACCTTTTGCCTCTGGGATTTTACCTTTTTCTATTTCTGTATATTTTTTCTTTCCTTCTTATTCCATGTCTGGTTGTGTGGCTGGGTGGCTGGCCCCTGGCATCCTCCTCTCCTCCTTTCCTTGTTCCTCCTTCTCTTTTTCTCCTTCTATTTATTTTCTCTGCCTGACAGCCCCACCTATTCCTCTTCTGCCCAGCTCGTTATTAGACCAATCAGGTGTTTTAGGCAGGCAAACTAACACAGCTACACAGAGTTAAACACATGCAACGTAAAAGAATGTAACATATCTTTACATCATTAAATAAATACTCCACAGCAAAAATGAACGCAACACATCTTCAATTAATATTTCACAACATACTGACACTTTCTCTTACTTTTGTTATTCAGAGACCAAAAGTCGTGGTCAGTAACAGTAAATGGGCATAGTGATCACAGCCTGAGAAGTCTGAGTGACAGAGCTCACATTATCTTTGTCAATAAAAATGACATCTAGAAACTTGTCCCAAAGTGTTGCTATGAGAATTAATATTATTATGCTCCTAGGAAATACAATGTAAGACTGTTTAAGAGCTTAATTCTGAAAACAAATTCTGTTGTCAATCAAAGTTCCACTGTTTCCTATTTGTGTTGAAGAACATATCTGTCATGAAATCTCACTGTTCTTAAGTAAGGGAAAAGAAATGCCAGTCATTAACTTGTTCTTGTTTGTTTGCTGTATTATGTATTATAATACATAATACAATTCTCATGTATTATGCTTTATAACAAAATTAGGTCTTAGAAATACAATGGTGAATGTTATGGACGTCGTCAGGAATTTTGTAATCTAGACATAATAAAAAGCCTGTCTTCATTGAGCTGTTTTTTTTTAATTTTTTTAATTCAGTAAGATCATGATTTCAAGCATTTAGTACAGAACCTGATACGAGATTTTCTTCAACTAGTGTTTGTAAACTTGGAAGGCATGCAAGAAATATCTAAGAAACATTAAGAAGAGTCTCAATAAGTTTTCCTTTGTGATCTCAAGGGTAAATAATGTAGACTGACCTTGATAAAAATAAGAACTTTTGAAAAGAGCTTCTGACTGCTTCAGGTAGTGAGAACCTGCTTAGTTTCGGGACCCAAAAAGAAGCCACATCAGTTTCTGGCAGGAGTCACAGGAAAGTGATTGCTGCCTTGTGTGTGTGGACTGTAGTCCTCTGTGTCTTGTATTGCCAACACTGATAATGGGACTTAGTGGATTCTTACGATGTTCATGAATCGTCTACACACTTCGCATTCATAAGCTTGTTTAAAACTTATCCAAATCTTATGAAATGGTCAAATGAAATCCAAACATAACTGAAGATGGAGGAAATTGAGTCAAAGAGATTAGAAACTTGTTCAAATTCACACAGCTAGACAGTGGTGAAGAGAAGCATTTCTGAAACTCAGCAGAAGAGCAGGGTGGCTGGTTGGGCCACTTTCTATTTCTTCTTCTGCCGCTACTGCAATTATGGGATCTACTAGAACTCCTCAGACTGCTGTTTGAGGACCACTGGTCTTTATGAGTTTTTAAATGCCAGTTCCCGAGATAGATGCTACATTGAGGAAAAAAATGAAGGAAAATAAAAACAAATCAAAATGTGTAATCACATAAAAATATTCTAGCTTTTATTTCACATCATGAAATAATTATTAAAGTAAATGTCAGTTTTATTAATACACTTACATAAGAATTGAAAACTTTATATTATTATTCCTATAGTTACATTTTTTAATGTTATTGTCTATCCCAAACATCTTAGGTCACTATTTGGTTTGAGAGGGAAAAAAAGGCCAGAGAAAAACAAATACTCTTATGGGTTAACAGACAAAATGGAACATAAAATCATAATTATGATATTAGACTCAGAATGTAAAAATTGTATATATGTATACAAACTAAAATGCTAAGAGCTTCTTAAAGATAGTGATTTTCCTGAGTCAGGTGAATAGTTAAAGAAAGTGTGTCACACATATGTGGAATTTTATTCAGCCATAAAGAAAAATAAAATTATGACATTTCCAGAAAAATTGATAGAACTAGAGATCACCATCATAAGCAAAATAAGCCACACCCAGAAAGGCAGATATGACATATTTTCCATTCATGTATGGAATATCTATCTATCTATCTATCTATCTATCTATCTATCTATCTATCTATCTATCTATCATCTCTCTATCATCTGTCTATCTTTCTATCTATCATCTATCTATATATCTAGCTATCTACCTATCTATCTATATCTATCTCTATTAAAATATTTGTGACTTACATGAAAGCAGAAGGTGGACTATTTAGGAGCAGGAAGGAAATCAGCAAAAGAGGAAAAGGAGAACAAAAGAAGTTAATGGACATTGAATGTCCAAAGTACATGACATACATATATAGAACTGTTACAACGAAACATCATTTTGTATAATGAATATACACCGAAAACCAAAAAAGAAAGTATCTTATGAATCAAAAGAGAATACTCAAAGAAGATTGTGACTTTTTGTCCTAATTTCTACTGTGATTTGTATTTTATTTTTCAATAAATGATTTTTTAAAACAAGGCACTACAACTGGGTTATAAAACCCCAAACCCTGCTAAATTACAAGATTATTTTCTTCTTAACCAGACTCAATTTCCAGAGTTCCTTTTTTTTACCAAAAATTTTATTTATAAGATGTTTTGAAATTTTTACTTTGTTCATCATGGAAGCTTTTATGGGGAAAGAGGAAAACCTGGGCAAGCAGAGTGTTGCACACCCTGCTACATCCTGTTCTTCCTTTGTACATTTGGTCCATTTAGGCTGCTTTCATGGTCACACTTGAACTATTTGAGCAAACTAATAGATCCCTTGAAGCAAAATGCCCTTGTGGTCAAAGAAGCCTGCAGTTACTTAAGGAAGAAGTGCATTTTCCTTAAAACTAAATGTATTGATGCTCTCAGCAAACCCCAAACTCGGAGCAAATTCATACTTAGGCTCATCGACTTCTATTGCCCTTGTCTTCCCTATTGCTCTCTTAGTTAATCATAAGTCATGAGTAAGAGAAGAATGCATATGGCAGACATGTGGTTTAACAATAGCATAAATGTTCCAAGGTCCATCAACCAGATCCATGAACTATTTCTTCAAAATGTTTCATAAGCATATTCCCTAACACCCATCCTTTACTGCTACGCTGGCCATCGGCTGTCACCTGGTTCCACCTCTTTTTCCTTTCTTAGGTAAAAAACACTCATCAACAGTCCATCTGGGGACGGTTCTTCATACGTGGAGCCAGTGAAGTAGCTCTCCTTCGCTCTGCACTTGCTAAATAATACTTGTCCCATTTGTTATTTTCAGTCAATATGGAATTCACATGTGGGGGCGGGGTGGGACTCTAAGACGGTAGAATAGTGAATATATAGCTTCAAACACATTCAAGATTGGGTTTGTTTCAATGTTTCTTCTCTGAAACTTTAAAAGGTACATATTCAGGTGAGGCATCATTAATTATAGGACGGGTAGTAGGAAAGTAACCAAATGTCCAGTGTGGATACATGATGATCAAAACCAAACCCCTGTTATAAGGAATCACAAAGCCAGAAAAGATACAGAGTAGCCTTTGCCCCTTGAATCCGAAAGTGGCACAGCTCTTCCAGTCAGTCTCTGATGGGATGGTCGTATAGTTTCATTCTGTTGCAATCAAGCCACTTGGCTGGCTTCTGCTATAATAAGTGGTTGACTGTGTTGTAGCTAAGGGCAAGAACAGGCAGGGGTGTCAGTTAGGACAGAGCTGGGAATAAAATATGTAAGTTCAAAATCACCTATATATTTATTAAGCAAACTATGACAATCATAGATTTTTGTTAACTATGTATCAGGCACAGTATTACATACTCTATATTCATTAGTTGAAGACACTGTATAAGAAACTGAGATATCTGTTTTGACAGCTGGGCACTAAAAGTCAAAAGGCAAACCATTCACCTGAGGTTACTCAGAAATGGCTCACCTGTCTTTGACCCTAGCGCTTTCTACCTTTGCAGTCTCCCCAAGCTTAGCCATTGCATCATGCCCACTTTACAAATAATTCATATGATAGGGACGTCAGGTTGCTATCTATTGGATGTGATGACAAAAGTTGAGGAAACGTAGGACTTAGAGATAAATAAATAAGGACATGGAGCCCAAACTGACAGGTAAAGCCAAGGCAGGGTGAGCAGAAAGCACAGTGAAGTCTCATTCGTGGTGGTTTTGAATCTGTGCCATTAGGCTTCATTTCTAGAAGCACTGAGGTGGGGAAGGAAGAGAACACACCCTCGAATGAAGGTTTGTGGGGCTGGAAGGTCTCATGGAGGACAGGGCTCAGGAGCAGTGTGGCCATCCTCAGAGCAGGGTACTCACACAAAGACACACAAAGTCATAAATGAGGAGCAGCATGGTTGTGAGAACAGAATCAAACCCCAAAGCTGGGCTTGCCCTTTGAAGAGCCCCCAGAGCATGGCCAGCTAGCATAAGCTGTTTTAGCCTCTGAGCCTGCTTATAAACCCCAAATGCCTCATGTTCTAGAGAGGATTCAACAACCGCAAGTGGTGTGAGTTTCAGAAGCATTTGTACAGACTCTTTCTTTTGTTCACACAGGTCTCTTCAAAAGCTTAATTCTATATTGGCTCATGACTTTGGGTATTTGAGTTTTCAGGATGTATCCATGACTGTGTGTTTAATTAAGGAATGTCTTTGTCGCTCTAGCTTCTATAGCCTTGATCTGTATGCTCGCTGTTAAAGAACATTGCAAAGTTATTACGTTAACATCATGCTCTCTGACAGAGACATGGGTTATGTGTTTCTGAAAGACTGGATTATTGGGTGAAGTAATGTCTGCTTCCCTTAAATATGTGGACAATCTGCTTAAAAATGAAATAGGGTGAGGTGTCTTAGAACTTATGTCAACTTCAGTTCTGGAAACAGATTTTGGCTATGTAACAGATTCACTTAAGTTATTTTATTTGTGTATCTTAAAAATCTTACAGCAACTTTCCTTTCAAGTTACAAATGAGAATTCCAAAGTGGTGGTGTAAGAGATGGCCAAAAAAAAAGTAACAAGGAGACTTAGGTTGTGGCATGTACGAGCTCACTGCCTGTTGATTACTACCTCAGAATGTCCAGAGCAGCATTAATTGCTCTCCATTGTTTGTGTGTTTGCAAATTCTTTTCAGGAAGCTTGATGAGGCATTCAGAGTGTGAGTTCGTGCAGAACACGAACTCATGTAGCTAGATCAGAAATTGATACTAGAATAAGACATCATTGTTTGGCTGCTTTCCCATGTGTTGGCAAATTCAATTCATTTAGATTTTGAAGACATGGCTTTCAAGGTGTAAGTTCAATATAGCATAGAAGGCAGACAGCTATAGAACTGATGGGAGTGTAATATTATAGGTGCTAATCGAGGAGAAACAGACACAGAGGGCAAGCCTTTTAGAAATGATAACAAAGGGCCGAAAGATGGTATTGAAATCAGAAAGCTGGAAAGAGGTGTCAACACATGCTAACATGAAGAGCGCACAGGAGTTTCTGGGAGCAGTGACCAGACAGGAAAGTATAGAATAGAGAGGATGGGTTTGGGGATTGAAAAAGCTGGTAAGCAAGGTTGTAGGAAGTGAAACTCACCAAAGCATTTTTTATTGGTGATGAATGAGAGATGAAGTCTTTGCTTTAGGAAAAAAAAAATCCTCTGGAGATTATTGGAAAATGGAGGACTGGAGGAGCGAGCAGTAGAGAGAAGAAAGAGGAAGAGGGAGGATGAAATATGTGACCCAGTAGACGATTTCTTTTGTGTTCCTGCTTCCTGGTGCTCCCTTACCATGCTCCTCATTTCTTTTTTACTTTTTGCATGCACATAAACGGACATTTATTCAGTCATAAAGAAAAATGAAATCATGGTATTCACAGGAAAATCTGCGAAACTATGTCAAGTAAAACGAACCACACAAAACATAAGCAAGACATCACATATTGTCTCTCATTTGTGGAATCTAGTTTTAAAAGTGTGTGTGTGTGTGTGTGTGTGTGTGTGTGTGTGTGTGTGTGCCTTATTTATTAATCCCATGACCACTTTGCCCACTCTAATGCAAATCCCTCCTCCAACTGTCTTCCTTGGCTAACTTCTATTTATCAGTCAGATTTAAGTGAATGTGGTAACCTCAAAACAACTTTAAAACATGCACTTACATGCATTTATAAAAATGTAAAAATGAAATGTAGAATCTTATATAACTAAAAGGTTAATAAAAAACACTTTGGAGATAATGAGTATAACCACACTGATCTTGCTTGTTACCAGCAAAAAGGAAAACAGTGAAAGGGTAAATACAAAATATTCTTCTTTAAGATTATTTGCATGGTGCTGGAAAGATATCCCAGTCACAGGGAGTATGTTCCTCCAGAGGATCCAAGTTCAGTTCCCAGCACCCGTGTCAAGTGGTTCACTACTGCCTGTAACTCCAGCTCCTGCAGTTCCAACTCCCCTCTTCTTACTTCCATGGGTACCTGAAATTATATATATCCCAGGCTAATACACACACACACACACACACACACACACACACACACACACACACACAC
>CABHPQ010165792.1:0-37944 GCA_902168405.1 Peromyscus aztecus | reverse complement strand
CACACACACACACACACACACACACACACACACACACACACACACACCAGAGAGAGAGAGAGAGAGAAAGAGAGAGAGAGAAACTTATTTGCAGATAAGAGATATTTTTTTTAAATTGTAATAGATGACAAGAACTTTTAAAGATTTCCCATTGCACAATTGTGTCGGATGATTCAGTACTCATGGATTTTTCTACCTAAGCATGTTACTAAACTTTCAAGACAGTTGAAACCAGCCAGAGACTTTTTCAATCAAAGAAGCGTGAAATCACCAGAGTGAGAAGAGTGGAACAGTATGTGACCATCGTTGTATCATTTGTTTCTTCACTACAGGCTCAGTGGTGAGTGGGTGTTCTGGCTGAGGCGGCTGGGACGTGTGTTTGCATGATGAGTGATGTTGTTATCCGTCAATTTCTAAGGAAAGTAGAGGCCAGACTCAGTTCCTACTGGTGAATAGCCACAGTTCTGCCACATTGAGTCCAGATCAAACTTTATCTTTATCAGCTAGCTGTTCTTGTCAACCCACTGCTTTTTTTCCTTTCGTGACTTGATTCTGAGAACTCCCCTATAAAGGCTGGTCTGTGTTTCTTAAGCTTTGTAATGGAATCTGATGCTATCAGAGCTACCAAAGTTAAACATCCAGCCACACTGAAACAAAACAAAATAACACAAAGCCTAGTCTCTTTGTATTCAACTACACATCTGAAGATGAGGACAGCTCATCACCCATGTTGAGTTGAGTTCACTCCTATTGAATATGACAGTTTTAGAGAAAGAAGGTGTCATAAGTAACATGGGGATAGTAGCTTCCTACTTCTTGTTTTTCTCTAGTTTTTTTTTAAGGTTATACATGCTATTCCCATATATCCCAGGCTAATACAGAACTACATAGCCCATATTATCCTTGAACTTACAATTTTCTTGTTTCAGTTTCCCAAGATTTCAGTCACATAACATATCTGACTGAGTTCTTGACTTTTAAAGTGATGCAAGGTGGATCCATCAATACTAGAAACCAAAAATTGCTAACAGGGTCTATAAAAGGCTACCCGCACTGCAAACACTTGCCTTTAAAGAGAGATCACCGTTTGGTATACATGCTTTAAAAAACTATCTCATTTGAAATGAGAAACTTCTCATAAATATTTCCTAAATGATATCAAAGTAGCACAAAGCCATTAAAAGAATTTACCCATCTTACTTGAACCAGTTGATTATTGACCTATGAACCATTCCTCCAACTTGACCCTTGCTTTGAGGTATGAAAGATGCCAATTTATCTTATATAAATGAGAGGAAAGTCAGTAACAAGTGTGCATGGTACCCTCAGGTAATCTGGACAGCCTGATGATTCTGCAGGTCCTGTGTAAAGACAGTGTGTCCTTTCCATTCTTATCTCATTCCTTGTCTTTCTGCCTACTGTTGAGTTTGCAGGCCAGCTAGCATCTGATTATTATGGGGACCATCACACATACTGGAATAAGAGCTGCTATCAGACTTTTGATTTGGCTTTTGCTACATGGAGGTCTAAGGCATTGACTAAGACACACAAAGCTGTGGTTGTGTGACCCACTAAAATCCTGTTTGCTGCTTGCTGTGAATAACTCACCTTTATGGTTCTGACAAAGCATGTTGATGCCATTTAATTCTCCATTTTCCAATGAGGAGAAAGAAAGCCTTGATAAACCTTCAGCAGTTTTACATTAGGAGATGGATGTCCAAATAGAGTAATATGTGGAAGAGGACAGTTATTTGTGATACACAGCATCACTGAAATCAGTGTTCCTATTTGTGAGGCCTTTTCCCAATCTTCTGAATGTCACAGATGTATGTGACATTGTCTAACAAGTGTAAGGCCAAGATCACAAGAGAGACTCTCAGTGAATGAGTAGAAATCTGACATCTTAGACTAGAGAAAAGGCTCAGCAGTTAAGAGCACTTGTTGATCTTGCAGAGGATCCAGGTTCAGTTCCCAGCACCCACATGGTAGCTCACAACCATGCAGAACTCCAACTCTTGCAGATCCTAGAGCCTCTTCTGAAGTCCTTAGACACATACATGCAGGCAAAATACACAAAAATATATACATCTCTGTATTTATTTATTAATAATAAATACATCTAAAATTTTTTAAAACTAAGTCTAATTTCTCATACTTGGGGCACACCTAATCTGATCCAGACATGATACTCAGCATCACTGTGTGTAGTTTGATTTTTACTTTTTTTATAAATATTTTTATTTTATAATTAACTTAATTTTACATATCAGCCACGAATTCTCCTACCCTCCCTCCTCCCACTCCCCAGGCTTCCCCCCCAATCCACTCCCTATTCCCACCTCCTCCAAGGCAAGGTCTCCCCTGGGGATTCACTCTTTTACTCTCTGGGGGCCCACCACCCAGCTCCCAAATAATCCACACAGAGACTTATTCTCACTTATGAATGCCCAGCCTTAGCTTGGCTTGTTTCTAGCCAGCTTCTTGACTTAAATCATCCTGTCTACCTTTTGCCTCTGGGCTTTTACCTTTCTCTATTTTATATGCTTTTCTTTACTTCTTACTCCATTGCTGGCTGGGTGGCTGGTGGCTGGGTGGCTGGCCCCTGGAGTCCTCCTCTCCTTTTCCTTTTTCTTGTTCCTCCCACCTGCTTCTTCTTGAGCCTAGATTTTTCCTTCTATTTATTCTCTCTTCCTGGCAGCCCTGCCTATCCCTCTCATACCTAGCTATTGGCTATTCAGCTCTTTATTAGACCAATCCAGTATTTTAGGCAGGCAAAGTAATACAGCTTCACAGAGTTAAACAAATGCAACATAAAAGAATGCAACACATCTTTGCATAATTAAACAAATATTCCACAGCATAAACAAATGTAACACATCTTAAATTGATATTCCACGAGAACTGTGTTGTCTATTTAATAATAAATGGATATTCTTGCCAGTTCATCAATGTAGAGGCCCACAAAGTTTTCCTATTGAGATATGAGCTTGCTTTAACCCAGAAGAGCTGCATTAGGGGATTGCTTGACAATGTGCATGGTTACCAGGTAATTGGAAAGTGTCTGCACTTGGCTGTGCTAGGGGGAGGTCTTTTGCTCCACACCTTGGCATTCCTATAAATAGCCCTTTAGAAGATCCAGAAGGGGCCAGTGGATTAGGATCCAGGCTCTCCCAAAACTATCATGTGTTTTTATCTGTTTCTCTCCCCTCTATCCTTCTATCTAAATCTCATCCCTTATTCCTCAAGAGTACCCTGGGGTAAAACGTAGGAGCCAGTCTCACAGCTGGTCTCTCATACATCAAGAGAAATGTTGTAATCACAGGCCAGTGGCTACCATTTCGTGCACCTGTCTTAGATTAATCAGCTCCAGGGGCATATTATAGATATGTGCAGAGCAGCAAAACATCTGAGTCACCAGAAAAAGTCATCTCCAGCAGAGGTGGGGCAAAATACAATGCTCTCCTATCTTCTTTCAATTCTCACAGTTCAAACGACTGTTCATTTACTCCTTTCCACAGTCAACATAGTGCCATTCTTTCTACATCACTCGATCTTGAAGAGACATGTAGAAGATCAGCCAATGGGTGGTTGTATTTTTCACTTAGTAGGTGTCCCATGGCTTCAGACACAGAAAGAAAGTGAAAGCCAGGGACCTGGTCACCATCTGTGCTCACCAAATGGATAGAAAAAAAGTGAGGCAGAAGCCTGGGTGCTGCACATCAGGCAGAGAATGAAGACAGTTCAATTGTTCCATGTAGAGGGTATTCAAGGATGGAAACAGAATACAATGGTGGATGATTGGATAGTATTCCCTGGGCTCTAAAGGTTATGGATTTATTTTCAAAGCCTGGCAAAAAACAGTCCTCTTTCCCTTTTGTTTTTAAACAACAATAACAACAACATAAAGAATAAGGCTCACTTCTGTACTGTGCAGGTTTACAGAGTCATCAAGTAGTTTTTATCTTGTAAAATTTTTTTACTTAATTCATTAGTTATATGTGTTACATAGTAAGTGTGCATGTTTTGTGTGGCACACATGTGTGGGCACACATGCATATGCGCATATGTGAGTGAAGGACAACGGTTTACCTTGGCTTCCATTCCTCAGAGCCTCTGGCTAGGATCTCTGATTTGGCTAGACTGTCTGATCATCAAGCCCTGGGGACCCACCTGTGCCTACCCCCCCAGCACTGGGATAATATGTGCATATTATCACTCGTGGTTTTCAATGTTGATGCTGGGGACCAAATTCATGTTCTTATGCTTGTGTGGTAAGTACTTTACCAACTGAACTGTCTCCTCAGCTCTGTGAGCTCTTTCAGCTATTTGAAAATTTATTTATTGGGCAAGGAACAAACTTCCTTGTCTAGTGGTCTTACTAGGTCTGTTGGTTGATAGCCGTGTGGACATAATTTTGCTGTGGGATGTTCTGTATGGCAAATGTGTTGCTCTGATTGGTCAATAAATGAAACACTGATTGGCCAGTGGCTAGACAGGAAGTATAGGCGGGACTAACAGAGAGGAGAAAAAAAGAACAGGAAGGCAGAAGAAATCACTGCCAGCCAGGATAAGCAGCATGTGAAGATGCCAGTAAGCCACGAGCCACGTGGCAAGGTATAGATTTATGGAAATGGATTAATTTAAGTTATAAGAACAGTTAGTAAGAAGCCTGCCACGGCCATACAGTTTGTAAGCAATGTAAGTCTCTGTGTTTACTTGGTTGGGTCTGAGCAGCTGTTTGACTGGTGGGTGACAAAGATTTGTCCTTACTGTGGGCAAGGCAGGAAAACTCTATCTACATAATTTAGAGATAAGTACAGCATGCCAACAAGTGGACCTCTACAGTAATGTTTACATTTTCTCAGGGGTAATAACTTTTCCATTGGTGTCCTATTGTAGGTTGGCCCAGAGGCAACAGTATGCTTCTAGAAAGAAATGGGACAACCACTTCTCTGGACGTAACTTCTTAGAATGGAAGAGGTTTGATTTATGGAAATATGAAAAAGAAGTGAAAATAAATACCAATATCATCCATAGACAATAGTTACAGACTGGAACACTGGTATCAACCATAGACAGCAGTTACAGATTGGAACACCAGTATCATCCATAGACAGCAGTTACAGATTGGAACACCAGTATCATCCATAGACAGTGATTACAGATTGGAACACCAATATCATCCATAGACAGTGGTTACAGACTTCAACACCAGTATCAACGTAGACAGTAATTACAGACTGAAAGATGGGGAGGCACTTGTGTATCTACCTAGCACTTGTGTATCTGTGTGTAGTCATCTTGTGTGTGGTCAGAGTGTGTTTGTTTCTAAAAACCACCTGTGTTTATTGTCCAAAAGTTCTCCTGAACAAGAATTATCAATTTCGTAGTTTACCTTACCTATGAAAGAAACAGAAGTAAACTAAAGTTTCTGGAGAGATTATTTTTTATTCAGGTGGGAAAAGAGGGTCATTTGACAGGGATATGAGTCAGTAGGGATGCCTGCACAGTCACTGGGGATGACTGAATCTAGATCGGACCCCACTAGAACATCAGCAAAGAAGGGAAGTCTGTCAGAGCCCACACATGATGCACACAGTGGAGGTCTCATTGTTCTTTCTTTGTCCATGGAGATGTTAGCAGTGTCCTTCACGAAGAAACTGAATTTTTCCGTTACTCCTCCTGAGGGGAGACATGATTCCCAAGACTCAATAAAAATAGGAACATATAAAAGTTGAAAAGAAGTACAAAAAATTATGAAGTAGCAGTGGGACCCATTTTACAGGCAACAACACGACTGTGGTAGAAACCTCTTTTCACAGAAAGGAAGACGGAGTTCCAGAACAGCATGCTATTGCCACAGAGGAAGGGTTCTCTGCTCCAGTGATAACTCTACCCCAACCTACTTCTTCCACTGATCTCAGAGGGGAGAAGATCACCCAAAGCATTGAAAAAACAAGACTTCACAAAGGGAGATGAGGTAGCCCGTCTCTCAGCTTTCCTTGGTCAGCAGGGCAATGAGGGAGCTGAATACTGTACTATGAAGGAAGACCACCACCATGTCTCCTTCTCAGAGGCTCATGGCCTTGAACATGCCTGTTTCATGGTCCAGGGCTGTATATGCATCTGTGTCAAAGAATCTTTCCTTCTGTGAAAGGAAACGTCCCAAACAAAAATGTGTATGTAATGTAAATGTGTTTTCTGGGCTCAGCCTCAACTTGATGTTTGAACTTGCAAAGATGACCACAAAGGTGAAAACACAGGACATAGGTTTCTCAACACTGGTGGCTAAAAGATAGGTAACAATGATTAAAAAGTGAATTTGGTATAATATAATAAGTGCTAAGTTTCATCTTACATTTTAAAAGGGTGATATTTACCTAATTACTATTCTTCTAAATGCTGTGCAGGCCAAACAAAGCCAAACACAGTACATAAACAAAGCATGTCCATGGGATTTTGATCCAACAATAACAGCCTATGTCTTTTATTTTAGAAAAAAAAGGCAAACTAATCATTTTCATTGCCTATTCTCCCTTAAGACTACTGATATTACTTAGGGCCTGTAGCAACTTGAGAATGAAGTCCAGATGCATTAATGTTGTTTAGTATTTTAGAAGTCATGTGAGATAGTGGATTCCAGACAATCAGTTATTCAGGAACCTTTCTTCAAATAGGAAGTTATATGGAACTCTACTTTCTAAAACAGTAAAACTTGAACTTGGGATTGGGGGCCATTCCAAAAGGCCACTTTAACCCATTTGGTGACTCCCGACTTTCCTCTAGGTTACAGGGGCAAATATGAGCTTGAAAACTCATGACTTCCTAGAGTTCCAATAATTAGAGATATGTGGTGGGATAGGAGCAGTTCAAGTTGGCAGAATAGCTGGTCCAACTATGGTCTGATTAAGCTACGATTGGATTTTTCTTCCCACCCTCTATTCTGCATAGAAATAAGTAAACTATAAAAAGTTAAGAGGTGGTATCTTGGTAGGTGGAAGAATCTGCATAGAGAACATTGTTCCCAGATACACTTTCTTTGCATTTGGTACTCACAAGATCTCTGTACACAGCTTGCATTTATTCCCGTAGGTGATATAGTCCGAACCACAAACTGGCATGTTTTCAATGGGGCAGGGGATGGCTACCACTGGGTACTTCTTGTATATGCTGCAGTCCAACTGGTTATACAGAAGAGAACGTCATGTTTTTTTTTCCTCAAACACCTCAAATATAACCATTTTGGATCAACTCTCCATGATTCAAGAGCTGGAGTCACTCTTGTCTCAAGTGTTCTGGTGCTGTTGAAGCTATTTTTATAAAGAGGACATTAGCATTGTGACAAATACCAGTAGTGCCAGCACCCTTCCTTCTTTTAAATGCCGCACTTGGTGAGCAATTGCTGAGCATTTCTGTGTCAGACAATTCACTTTAGCGTTACGTGATTTCCCATTATTTAATATTTAGAACACTCAGATAAGAGAAGTTCTACTATAATGCCCATTTACAAATGGAGAAGACAATTCTTCACCTGCGTTGCTTTTCCTAAACATACGACATGATCTATGCATCGATATTTCACAAGTATTTGTTGACTAAGTGATAGCCAATAGACACTGAAATTAAAATTTTGTTCAGCATACTTACCATCTCTAAAGGGTGACTGGTGACTGTGGTCACTTCTGAAAGACAAATATAAGGAAGTATTAAAAAATAAAGCAAAACCAGAATTTCATTAATCAATGTAGTATTGTCTTTCGGTCAAAGACTTTTCATTTCTTTTGGCAATGAATCTCAGCATAGACCCCATCATTCTGCAAAATAACAGCTGTTTGTTTAGGAACTTGGATGGCCAATGGATAAGCTCTTAAATCAGGAAGGCAAATTTATTTATTCTTTCTGGAGCTTATGGTGTACTTGATAAAGTCAATTGCCACTGAGTCCTTATCACTGATACTGATACTTTCTCTATTAATCAACATGAAGAAATGAAAAGGGCTACGTGTGGTGGTGCACATATTTAATCAAAGTACACTGGAGGCAAAAGCAGGCAGAGCTCTGTAAGTCCAAGGTCAGCCTGGCCTACATAGCAAGTTCCAGGCCAGGTAGGACTACATAGTAAAACCCTGTCTCAAACAAACAAACAAACAAACAAACAAACAAACAAACAAACAGAAAAGTATATGAGCATCTTTAACGTGTTAGAAATTGATTTTAACTAAACCTCTTTACACAATTTAAAAGCTGAATCATTAACTTGAGCCTTCTAGGGCAGTGTGTTTAATTTCTATCCTACCATATGGACTTCTGCATCTCTGCACTGAGGAGTAGCCATCTACTGACACAGTTGCAAGTATCCTTACACAATAGAATTTATAAATAAATTAGGACCCTTTTTGTCCTGGGTACCAAGCAAGAATCCTTTCAAGAAAAGGCATTAAATCCCACTCTCTCAAAGTACAGCTAGAACCACTCTCCTCCCTGACCACAACTGTTCTCACTTTAGATCCACTTGATCAGATGATTATATCAGTAGCTTAGCTCCTAAAGGAAAATGCTTGGAAAAAGAAAAAAAAAACTTCAGGACTGTATGTAACACTGTCTAATCCAACTCACCCAAGCTGTTGCAGAGATAGCTTGCTGTGAGGAGCAGAAGGAGACCCCCAAGGACCTTCATGGTGGAGAGGGCTGTGATGAGGATGCTAGTGATCTGAGATTGGCTTGAAGTTGAATGCACCATGCACCACCAGAGGGATTGTATTTATAGGGAAAGGTTTGGTTTCTCCACCTTTCCTGTGAGCTCATCCACAGTCAGTGTTGGACCTGAGAGGCTCTCAAAGCATGCCACACCCGAGTGGTGCAGCCATACTTGACAGTTAATTACTGCTTCCCTTCTCACCAATAGGGAGGTGACTTGAGGTGACAAGTATTTTTCTGTCTGTTGCATAAGTGAGAACTGTTACTTACACTAAGCTTTTCACAGAAGAGATTAAGCACAGGTTTCTTCCTTATGAGACAAAAGGAAATTACGAGGCTAGTTTATTTACCTGAATGGAAGGTATTAAACACAAGCAAGTCATAATATACCTACATCGAGTTTAGGATCCTAAGAAGATAAAGTTTTCTTTTCAAAGCAGTGAGCCTATTAAGCAAGCTGGGGTCTGGCAAATGTAACAACAGCTTTGGCATTTATGAGGTTTGGAGAAAGGTGTTGGCATTTCCTAGCTATGAAACCTTGGGTAAGTCATTGGTAAAGCTGTGAACTTTTATCAGGCAGGAAAGCATGACATATGACAGTTGCTTGTAGTTTTGAGATTTCTATGACTTAAAGCTTGTACCTCTTTGAGTGGGTGGTCAGGGGATGCTGCTGCATGGCTGGCTATCACTTCAGTTGACAAATGGGCAAAGTAGTCACTGTTTAGAATGGTGCTGTCCAGTGAGGTGAAGAAATATTCTGAAGGATGTCCCTTTCCATCAATGAAATAAATATTCCATCCCTGAAGAGTTGCCCCCATCATGTCCCTTCTCTGTCACACAGCTATCGGGCTCAGGGTCTTTTCCAGATGTAGAGGATATGGAATGATTGTAGTCGCTCTTACCTCGTCCCCTGAACATCAGCACGAGAATGACTACAAGTCGTTGACAAACAGCAGAATGTCTGCCTCAGAGCCTGAATGTCATCCCTGTCCCACGGGGGTTATCATTAGTCACAACAGAGATAAATGCCGTTAACACAAAAGCCTGTTTTAAAGCAGAGTGTGTTTGAATATGCGCTTGGGATTGTTAATATTCAACAAGGAGACAAGAGTCAGTACTTGGATTGCCGGCCGTTAAACTGTTAACTGTGTTGTCCAGGCACAGTTGTCCAAGTGGCTACCATTAGTCTGCAAAGCTCAAGAACATGCATGAAAACATGCATGAAAGCAGTAGTAGTTAAAGCTCATTGTCGTAAGCTTAATTTTGTATGTTCTGAAAAACAGCATATACAAATGATATTAAACAACTAATAAATGATGTTGTTATCACATTAAAATTTAGACTTTTACATATTTGGTGGGGGCAATGTAATCTTGTCAAAAGCACTAAAATTGTATACCATGGATCTTATTTGAATTGTTCATCTAAAAGCCATTGAATACTGTTATTTAACTTCAAGAGACATGAATTCTTCATCTCTGAAACACAACTAATTTTACCCCATGGGATGTTTTGGGCTCTTAAGTGAACCTTCACACACATACACATACACATACACATACACATACACATACACATACACATACACATACACATACACACAAGGTGGGGGGCAGGTAGCATGTCATGACAATTTGGTTGTATAAAAATCACAGAGTATAATTATACACACACCCAAGCTATCATATACATATATATATAATCTGTATGGATGTGCACATACATATAGACATATATCAAAGTACATATATATTAAGTTCATTTCTTCTAGGACTATTTAAACAAGATAGCATTAAAACACAGGATATATAATACAATTGAGAGCCATAGTAAACCTGAGATATACAAGACTGTACCTGAAACAACACAGTAATATACTGTTTTATAGTAAACGTTCTTTTCATATAAGTAGAAGGAGTAAGTACTAAAATATTATATAAAGTATATAATACAACATATATTAGTTATTTATCATCATTCATTATCAGGTATTGTGTATGTGTATTGTACACAATGTACTTTTATATGACCAGAAGTGCAGTCGAGCTGGATGCATTCATCATTACAAATAGTCTCACCACTATGAAACACAACTAATATGTACCCCATTGGGTAAAGTAGTTACGATGGCTAAAAACAACTAGGTAATGGGGATTTTTTTTCAACTTCACTATAATCTTCTGGGACTATCATTCTATGTGCACCATATTGTTGACTGAAACACCAATATCTAAAATATGACTATGTATCTAATTCTTTTATGAGTGTGTGTATGTGTGTGTGTGTGTGTGTGTGTGTGTGTGTGTGTGTGCTGTATCAAGTGCTGGGCTCATAATCAGATATTGATATGGTAGCTCATGTTGGGGAATGCAATTTTCATGACAACACTTTGAAGAAGTCAGTTATTGCCCTAATTAACCAGTCAAAGCTTCGAAGACTTATATAATTTTCCTAAGGTCATGACACCAATTCCTGGAGGAGACTATGCAGAGTTGAGTCACAGGCAAGAAGTGGTGGTTCTACTAAGGACAAACAGTTGCAAGTTTTATTGTTTATTATGAAAGTTTACAGATAATGAATACCAAACTAAGGCCATCATGTTTCAAGATGAGGTGCATATTTTTTTAAGGTTTAAATAACAGGGTTTTTGTTTTATTTCATTTTTTAACAAAAAAGGAATGCTAATGAGATCGGGGTGATCAGGATGCTGTGGAAGTACAGGCTCACAAAGTATTATTTTGGATATTTGAGCATCAGGGAAAAGAATGAAATGGCAGAAACTTTGGCTATATTCAGCCAAGTCTTGTATTTACTGAGTATCTTGAAGCCAAGGGCAAAGATGCACAGTGGAGGGTGGTGAACTAGAGGCCTATAAAGGGAAGACATAGGGTAAAGGCACAGATGAAGCCATTACTCTCTGTCACAGAAGACAGGTGATTAGGTAGGTAGGTGAATGTGGAGACTGCTGTTTGGAGAGATCAGGACATGGAGCCCATTATAATCTGTCTTGGACAACAGAAGAATTGAGTTGAGCTGTAGCTTGAAAAGGTTTGGCAGCAACATAGATGGGACTATGTCAGATCATCCAAACTGGATATAAAAACTGTTGGCCATTAAACAAAGCTCCAGCACAATTAGTACCTTGTTGCACATTTTCCTTATGAATGTTGAATGAGTACACCTGTGATTCTGACAAGCATATCTCTGTGTTAGGGAGTACCAAGGTTTGGAAGAGAGTCACTTGTTCTAGAAACTCCTGCTAGTTTCTTCTGAAAGATCAAGTTTTAAACAAAATATGGACTTAATGGGTGTGGAGAACATAAGTAATTGTTTATGTAGGCTATGGTTAGAAGGCAAATGTCAGGATTAATTTCTCAAGGGTGGGGCTGAGTTCATGACACTCTGGGTGTTTACAAAAATAAAGCAGAGGAGGATGGGCAGAGATTAAGAATGAGGAGGAGTGAGGTCAAGGGATCAGGCATGGGGTTGGTTTGGGTTTTGGAAACTACTTCTGGGAAGTAGGAATTTTCATGCTGAACACTGAACCACACATTCTGGGGAGGGGGCACAGTTATGGAGTGGGAAAGCAGTCCATTTCAGGCCAAGGGTAGTTTGTTCATTCCGCTATATGTTCCTTCAAAGCAGGAACCTTGAATTCTATAAGAGGACCACTATTGTGGGCCCACATAGTGGGAGGAAGTGTAAAAATAAATGCATAAAACATGAAAACAAAGACAAAGGTTTTGGAGTCTTGCATATTTTCCCAACTAGATTCGGGGTACCCCAAGAAATAACAGGATGGCTCATTAAAGGGTTATTATACTGGAATAATGATTGAGCGAGGTGTTCCTGGGTCAGCTACTTGGAGGGACATAAGGAAAATTGCATCATAGATGGGCACAATCCAGGGACAGAACAGTATCTATAGCAGCAGACTATCATAAGGAAACTAACATATATTAAGTAATTAGTGTCTACTGAACCTGTGCTCTCTGGATCTGAATTAGTTCACTTACAACAACCTTATGAGATAGGTATGAATAGCCACTTTGTTTTAGCTGAGATTAAAAACAAAGGCTTAAAAGGTAGCAGTTTAAACCAAGGAATGATACATTTTAATTCTTCTAAGGTAATGAGAACCCAACTCTTCCTACCACGGTGGCTGTGGTTATCAGTCCCAGCACTGCTGTGTGCTTGGTCGGTAACATTCTTGATATACCCTGTGTTCCTCTTGTGAAACATTGTTTAATTAGCTTCTTGCTGCCTTTGTTCCATTGTATGATAGTCTCTGCTGATTTTGTCTCATCTCTCCCCTCCTGAAAATAGTATATAAGATGCTGTACTTTTTAATAAGCTTGTTAGGCATAAGACAATAACTTGTGCAAGACCTCTGGACTCCAGCTTTTATGTTCTCTATCCTCTATCTTTTCTTTCTCATCCCTTGGAATGTCCCCTTCAGGACCACATCACTAAAGAATGACCATCTGGTCCATGTCAACAAATCATTCCAATCATGAGATAAGACGATGTGAATAAACGATAACAATTTTCCTTCTGGTCACATCCCACATCCAGATATTGTTTGGCACATACACAACTGTCAGCAGTTAATTGATAAAAATCACATCTACTGCTCTCAAAGCTGAAAGGATACCTACAACCTAAAAGTCAGCCAATATGAAATAATGTTGTAGTTAAGGCTGCTGGGACAAAATACCAAAAACTGAGGAGCTTAAACATTAGAAATTTCTTTTCTCGAAGTTCTAGTGAGATCTCACCAAAGCGTTGGTTTGGCTGGTGTACCTTCTGAGTCCTCTCTTCTGGGCTTTCAGACAGACAAGCTTTGTGACGGGCTTCACATGGCTTATTCCCTAAGCGCATACATCTGGCTTCTGTTCTTTCCATCAAGACACCAACTCTACTAGGTTAAAGCCCCATCCTTAAGACCCTCTTTAGCCTCCATTTCTCCTTTCTTGGCTATGACTCCAGTTTTCCATTCTTCTAGTCCAATCTTCTGGAACTTCCAGAATACAACTATACCTCTGTTACTGTCCCCTTTCCCGCAAGTATCTCCTGCTCACAGTAATTACGTGTTTTAGCCAAACTGGCCTCTTTCCCTGAAAATGTTGGCAAATTAATTTCTTGTTGGGTTTATATCTGACTCTCTCCATCAATAAGCAGATAATCTTGGAGACTGTAATTGGGAGAGGTGTGATTCCTGAGTTTTTACTTGTTTTTACGTCTGTATACTATATTCCCCTTAACTTCTGGTCCTTTCTATGGCCCTCTGTGAGTTCCTGCTTCTACAAAATCCTATATTTCCCTATGTGTGCATACCTATGACAGAGTTTTGTGAATTAGGCATAATAGATAAACAACAATAACTGGTAACACAATGGAACAATTGTAAAATATACTGTAATGGATGTTATTATACAAGATACTATATTGTGTTGCATTATACTGTAACACATGATGGTTAGGTTAAGTGATGATAGGTTAAGATGAGATAAAGTGAATGATATAGATATCATGATGTTGTACTACATTGCTACAGCATGATTACTTGGACAGGAACAATGTGATATGCAACAGCACATCCGACAACCAAGAATGACTAATGGGATCATGTCCTGAATAGTGTGGACATACTAGAGAAAGGTATGACTCATGTCCTGGTTGAGTTGGAGCATAATGGTGTGAGGTTTTATCATTCTACTTAGAACAGCATGTAATTTAAAATTTATAAATAGTGTTTGTTTGTTTGTTTGTTTTTGCCTGTGTAACATTTCTACAGCATAGTTGACTGGGGACACTTAAACTCTAAGAAAGGAAACCGTAGATAACAAGAGACCATAGGTCTCTCCTCTCCAAATAGGAGTCCCAGACTTCCATGGGACTCCTCATACCCTTGCCTCCTGCAGAGGATCACATGGCATGTGCCTACCCAGTCCTTATCTCTGGGTAGAGACCCTAGATTGGCAGTTCTGAATCTGTGATATTGGCCACCCGCTCACCCTTCCTTTCCAAGAAGGACCCTCAGACTCTTGCTGCAAACTCCACCCACCTCCACTGCCTGCCAGCTGATCATGTGTTTTCTTGCCCACTTGCATGCCCAACCTCTCTAGGTAGGGACCTTATATTCCCACTGCCAACTCCACTCACCCCTGCCTCCTGCTTAAGGACCATGGGTTCTACACCTGCTCACTTCTCTTTTCCAGATAAAGAACCCCAAATCCAACTGTCAACTCTATCACTCACAGCAGCTTGCCTAAGAATAGTGGGTCCCACAATGCCACGTGCTCCTCCTCTCCAAACACAGACTCCACACTCCCATCACAACTCCACCCACCCCAACCACCCTAGTATGAGACCTTTCCACCTTCCCTAGAGTTCTGAAGATTTGCTGTGAAAAGAACAAGCCCACCATGGGTGGTGCCATCCCTGGGCTGGTGGTCCTGGTTTCTGTAAGAAAGTAGGTTGAGCAAGCCAGAAGGAGAAAGCCAGAAAGCAGTATTCCTCTTTGGCCTCTGCATCAGCTCTTGCCTCCAGGTTCCTGCCCTGTTTCTGTCCCGACTTCCTTTAACGATGAACAGTGATGTGGATAAACCCTTTCCTTCCTAAGTTGTTTTGGTCAAGCTGTTTCATCACAACAACAGTAATCCTAAACAGGACACCCCTTTTTCAGTTGTTGGCAAGTGAGGAACCATAGAAGCCAAATATTACAGCTTATTGCCAGTTCTCTCGGCTGCCATACAGAATTGGATGGTAAGACCTTATTGGTGAAGACAATACACACCCGAGTCACGGGACAAGAATAAAACATTCTGGTACTCAACTGTAAGCTTCTGCCCCACTGGCTAGTATTCAAAGTGATGGAAGGTGTCGAAAATTATCAGAGGAGAATAAAGAATCACCAGTGTTACCCAGCTATAAACCCTCCTGTCTCTGGTAATAAATGGCCTGGCAAGTCATACCCAGTAGTCCAATAGTGGCATGAACATTGTGGATATAACCAATTACTTTCTGATTTCATTTAAGGCCACTCAAAAAATTAAAACCCATTCTTGGTTCCTTTATGGCCTGTGGATAGACAGGTCATAGGCCCTAAGAGAGAACCCAATACTATTATTCTGAAAAATGGACATAGTATTAAACCAATTCCTAACGACATCGTTATACCCACAGATTAGTGTATTGTCAACCTTCATTTGCAGGATATGGCAATTAACACAGGGAACTACAACTGGTCAGTAAGAAGGGAATGAGATTGTGAAGTGACCAGCCCCAAACCCATTTATCATACCCCATTTTCCCAAGGCTCACAGATCATCCCAGAAGAGGGCCAGAAGATTTAAGAGGCAGAGGTGGCAGAGGGCTACATGAAAACAGTGTTTTCTGGAGACACCTTGGGCATTTGTACATGTGAATTCCCAGCAGTTGAGACAGCACACACAAGACATGAGCAAGTTCAAGCCAGACAAAATTCTAGCATGGAGAGGGGAGTCAGGCAGCAAGCTCCACTCCTGGCTGAGAAGGTATTGGCCATTGAAAGCTGCTGGCAGAGGGAGTCAGTTTTCCTTCAGAGTTGTCCCTGTTAGGTTGACCACCCTCCAGGGAAGGCCATCCAAGAGTGTATGGGAAGCACAAATTGGACTTGAACACTATGACAAAAGGTCAGGTTGGGAAGTCGTGGGGGGCGTGGTTCTGGGAAGAGTTGGAGGAGAGGAGAATATGAACAAAATACAATGTATGAACTTCTCTGAAAACTAACAAAAATGAGAAACACGTAATTCAAGTCAAAAGTGAGGTATTTCTGGTTAAAGTAATTACCAAATGATAAATAAGAACAATGTAACAATAGAGTAAAACAATAATAGTTATATCACATATTTGAGTTAAGAAAATTTTACTTAATTAATTATGAAATAAACTGTCTAGAAACTTTGTTCACATACTCAATACTTACACATTTCAGTAAAAGAAAAGTCTAAACACACTAATATAAATAATACCACTTATTGTCACAGAACTATCATTAGTAGTTTATTTTTAAAATGTCAGTCACATTATTTTTAATTTAAGAGAGATTTATAGCTTGAAAATGTAAGGACAAATATTTTATAGTCATATATACTATATATAAATGATGCAATAAATGTATATATAATGCATTGACTATAAAATGTATACATTATGTATATATGTATTAATTTCCCTGATAATTTTTAAGATAGTGTTTTTGGGGGGGTGAACTAAAATCACTAAATAAATAGAAATTCTTTGATGATTCAATAAATAAATGTATTTTTTATAATGTTTTCTATTTGATACTGATGACTGCAAAAATTATCTTAGAGAAACACTACTAAAATTTGGTCATACTCTTTAATTTGTCTTGATATAATTAATGCAATATTTTAATATTAAATAATGTATGCAATAATCCAATAAATATAATAAAATATAATTCTTCACTACAATCCCTTGTACCTAAATGTGTTACAGGTGAGATATCTTGTAAAAATCAGATTTGTAAAGTAATGCCCATCTTAGTTGTTTTTTTTTTGTTATTAATGATGTTGTCACTTAGTGGGTTTTTGTTAGTTTGACTAACGTTTTTGAATATGGAAATCATCCTTCAGTTTTTCTCCCTACGACGTTGCAAGTTCTCTTTCAAAACAGATAATGGTAAATGAAGCAGACCAGAGCTTAAGCAGTGATACAAGAGAGGACTTGTGTGAAAAAGGAGAAAGCGTGAGAGAGCAGTAGACAGCAGGAACAGGAATATCTTTGGAAGACAACAGTGCATGTCTAGAAGCGCCAGAGAATTAGAAACGCATAGGCAAAGTAGGTAGTAGCCTTTAAAACTGAAATGTGAGTTCTCAGAAACTGCAGTTCCAGTACGAGGAAGAAATTGGAAGCACTAAAATGTGCTGTGAAACGGAAGTCTTGGAAAAGAAATGGGGGTTATCTGGGTAATTTGCAGAAATGAGAAAAGTGGAATAATAATGATGATGATGATGATGATAATAATAATAATAAAAATAATAATAACCCTAGTGATCTGGTAACACAAACATGAAGAAGAAGGAGTTATTGACATTCTTGAAACCAAACTGAGCTCCAAACAATGTGGTGGGATCAGAGAATACGGGAATATATAGGAAAGAATCTGTCTTAGTTCCTCAAATGGGTCAGCTCTTAGCTTCTGGCTTCTCAGATATAAGTTAATGGCACACCACATGGGTGTGTTTTGTTTAGAATAGGAACTGGGTGCACCAGATTATAGGGTGGTGCTGGGCACAGTTGAGAGATGAGGGTAGGGCGGACCAGACCATATGATTCATGGTGGGAGCTTTAGGTGACTTGATATCAATCGAGTTGGAGAACAAGTTCAACAGTGTGGGCAATTAATCAATCATCAGGCAATCACAGTCATGTAAGGAAGCCTGTCATCTCAAAGGGTAAGAGAGGGTTTATTCCGGAGTTAAATATGAACAACTATGACTTGGGAACAGATTTAGTTACCACCAAATTCATGTTCCAATGTGGTAACAATTTGATGAGGGTTTTATAATACTATAACAAAGCAAACCATAAATAAAGGCATTTTGAAAACACATCGGTGGAGACACTCAGTAGGTGGGTTGGAGCAGTGTAGAGAAGACCGTTCTGGAGACTCACATGCTCTCTGACGGTATTCTTAGTCTTTTGGATAGTGGAAAGGAGGCTTTTGTCCAAAGCTTTGTTTTAGCTGTTAGTCATAGAATATTAGGACTGACACAGAAGTGGCCAAGGGACGGCTACTAAGGTAGATAAGGATAGGAGGCCCGAGAGGAGTTGTAATTAGTCTCTGGACCTGCAACATTCCAACATCTCTAAACTTGTTGAGGTTCTAAACTTAGCAAGACAAGTCACCAAGCTAGAGCCATGGCGAGGCCACAGCAATTTTGCAATAATTTTTAGGAAGACAAATCATATTTACCAGGCTCAGACATCTATGTAATAAGGACCAAAGAGCATGAGCTGCTGCCTATTTGCAAACAACCAGGTGGAATGGATGTCCTTGGAAATAGATGTATGTAACACCAATTCCTAAACAGTCTTTTAATAAAAACCCAGAACCAGATATTAGGGTGAAAGCTGAAAGATCAGAGAAGCAGAGCAAGCCGTAGCCAGCCTCACCTCGCCAACTCCTCAACCAATCCTGTTTCCACGAATCATCAGACTGAATTCCTCTGAGTCCTCACCTGAAAGGCCTCAGCCAATAAAATGCCTGACTACTTCTGTGTCTCCAGCCAAAAGACTTTAGTTCCTGTCTCCTCATGCCTTATATATCTTTCTCTGACAACCCATATAATTTCCTGTCTCAATTTTCCTAGTGCTGGGATTAAAAGCATGTGACTCCCAAGTATTGGGATTAAAGGTGTGTGCCACCACTGCCTGACTTCTATGTTTAATCTAGTGGTTTGTTCTGTTCTCTGATCTTCAGACAAATTTATTAAGGTACACAATATATCACCACAGATGTAACCTAGAAGCTGCCCACTCCAGATCTCCAGAGCATGATAACTAGGACAAAGGAAGGAAGATGGAGTTGAAGTGAGGGTGTCACCAACCGAGTAAGAGCCACACAAGAGCCTGAATGGTGAGGGTGGTAAATAAAGAGAGAACAAACGGTGAAGCCGCAGAGGATGGAGAGCTGACAAAGTGTGTGTATTTAGGAGTCCTGGAGAAAAAATTTAGGTCCTCAGCCCAGAAGCTGTGAGGAGTCTGGGCAGCGGGATTGGCTAAGTAAGAGAAGGAAGCTTGTGGAATCACTATGAAATAGGCAGCAGCTGAAGAGGAGGGACTCCATGAGAAGAGTATCTTGTAGTTTACTATTTTTATTATCCAAGTTAGAATTCTCATTTGAGAACAATTCCATTCTTAAAGAGACAATCTTCCCAGAGTCATTTCCTCCGTTCCCTGATTTTTCCATTCTGCGCCATCTTGTTGAACATACGCAAAAATGGGGGACCCAGTCTTAATAATTGTTGGCACATGTGTGTATTAGAATTGCCTGGAGAAGTTAAACAAAGCACAAAAGTCTATATTCATTAAAATGATGGGCCAGGCCGGGCGGTGGTGGCGCATGCCTTTAATCCCAGCACTCAGGAGGCAGAGGCAGGCGGATCTTTGTGAGTTCGAGTCCAGCCTGGTCTGCAGAGCAAGAACCAGGAAAGCACAAAGCTCAAAAAAAAAAAAAAAAAAAAGATGGGCCAGAGGTTTTACCTTACCGGTAATATTTTACTAGGGGCTTTATTTATTTCATCTTGATTTAACTTTGGTAGATCATACAGACCAAGAAATTTATTCATTTTTTTCAAGTTTTCAGTTTGGTGGAGTCCTTTTTGTTTTTTAAGTACGTCCTTACTATTCTCTGAATTTCCTCGGTGTCTGTTGTAATGTCTTCATTTTTATCTACAATTTTATTCATTTGGATTCTCTCTATTTTCTTTTGATTAATTTAGCTAAAGGCGTGTCAATCTTGTCAAGTTTCTCAAAGAACCAAGTCTTTGTTCCATTAACTCTTTGTATTGTTTGTCTCCTTGCTCGTTTGTTTCTATTTCATTGATTTCAACCCTGAGTTTGATTACTTATCCCCGCCTGCTCTTTTTTATTGTTATTTAACCTTATTTTTCTAGAACTTTCAAGTATGTCATTAAGTTATTAATATGAGGTCTTTCCAGTTTTTTTTTTTTAAATGTGGGCACTTAGTGCTATGAACTTACCTCTAGAACTGCTTCCATGTTTTCACGTTGTGTTTGGGTATACTATGTTTTCATTTTCACTCAGTTGTACACAAGTTTAATTTCCTTCTTGATTTCTGACTTGATTCAATTTTCATTCAGTATTGAGTTGTTCAGTTTCCATGAGATTGTAAAGTTTCTCCTTTTTCTGTTGTTGTTGCTATTCAGCTTTAGTCTGTGGTGGTCAGACAGAATGTAGGGTTTTTTGTTATTCCAATTTTCTTGTATCTGTTGAGACTTGCTTTGTGTTCTACAATTTGGTCAGTTTTGGAGAAAGTTCCATCAGCTGCTGAGAAGAAAGTATATTCTGTAGTGTTCAGATTGAATGTTCTGTAGATCTCTGTTAGGTCCATTTGATTCATGGTGTTATTTACTTCCAGGGTTTGTTTGTTTAGTTTTTGTCTGGATGAAATATCAATAGTTGGGAGTTAGTGAAGTCACCCATTATCACTCTGTTAGGGTCAATATGCTGTTTTAGCTGTAACAATGTTTCTTTTATGAACTTGGGTCCTTTTTTTGTCTGGTACATAAATGTTGAGAATTCGAATATTCTTTCAGTGAATCTTTTCCTTTAATGAGAAGGCAATGCTCCTCCCTATCCCCTCTGATTGGTTTTGGTTTTATGTATATTTTTGGATATTAAGATGGCCATTCCTATGTGCTTCTTGATTCCACTTGCTTAAAATACCTTTGTCTCTCCTTTTACCCTGAGGTGATGTCTATCCTTGATGGTGAGGTGTGTCTCCTGGATGCAGCAAAAAAGATGGCTTCTATTTGGTAATATAGTTTGTTAGTCTGTGAGACCTCAATATTGAGAGACTTATTAATGAACAGTATTTATTGATTCCTGTCATTTTGATGTTGTGGTGGGGGTGTCTTTTCCTTTCTTTTCATATACTATTCTTAGTTTATTCTGTACAAAGTAGAGAGGACGAGCTAACAGTAGAGTGAGGATTTCCACTCTCAAAGCTCATCCCTAGTGACACACTTCTTTCAGGAAGGCCATACATACCTCTTAAACCTCACCTAACAGTACAATATCTATGGACCCAAGTATTCAAATACCCAAGACTATGGGAGACATTTCTCATTCAAACCACCACACCTATCTTAAGATTCTGGATTCTGAATGAGTGGATATTTAGACAAAAGTAAAAGATGCCCTGTCAATTATATTTCTTAAATTCTTAGTTCCTAAGTCAACCACTAGCAACAATAATTGCCAGGTGGTGGGATATTTCTGTTATAAGTCAGAATCTCATAGTTAACAGCAGTGAGTCTCAACCTGGGGGTTGAGACCTCCTTGGGGCGGAACGACCCTTTCACAAGGTCACATGTCAGATATCCTACATATCAGATATATGTATAACAGTTCAAAGCAGTAGCAAAATAATTGTCTGGTTGGGGGATCACCACAACATGAGGAACTGCATAAAATGTTCACAGCATTAGGAAGGTCGAGTACCACTGTGTAACAGCCTTCATCTTAATTACTACAAAAACGAAGAGCAGTATTGGTTTTTATCGGGGCATACAATCATGTTTAAGGTGCGAGTTAATTAAGCTGAACAGATCATCCTTCTGCATGGTCAAGGACAGTGATATGACCCTAAATTAAACAGTCAGTGGCAAAACTGATGGGCAAATTCTGATCTCACCTCCACACTCTTATTCTTTCTTTCTCTGAGTAAGTGACATCCATGAGGGTAACACTCCTCATCTCTCTCTGGTATTTTACTCCTCCAACAATGGGAAGTGTAACATCGATTTAGGGATTTTGAAAGCTAAGCCTGGGTAACCCCATAACTTCCTACTCTGTAGTCTAGCTTTCACGGGAAGGACGTTTTCTCTTTCATTTTATGGCTTCCTTAAGTGAAATCAGTGGAGCAAAACATAGACAGAGAGACCCAGTGAGTTTAATTCAAGAGAGAAGTAGCAATCTCACTGTACTGACAGACAATAGATCTCTCCACATGGAAGCTGACCTTAAACTATCAGTTTTTGGAAATGAATAGCAATCATTTCATTTATTAAGATGTTTATTTGCAACAAATATGACATTTCCCCCATCGTTTGGATTCCTTTGTTTGTTTTCCATTTGGTTTGAAATTTGTGTATGGCACAGGTGCACATATAGTTTGCAAATTAAATGTCTCAAGTTTCCAAAGAAATAATTTCCATAATGAAGTAATGAAAAGAATAAGCAAGTGAAGGTGTTTCATTAGTTGCTAGTCACACTTTCCATATTTGACAAATGCAATATGACGACCAAATTCCCTAGAGAAAAGAGACAGAAAATTAGTTCCTTAAAGAAGGTGGACGTTGCTCTTAAATGCACTTTCACTGCCTTCTAAATGAAGCCCTGAAGTTGGGGATGTCTCTCCAATTCCATGTGTGCCCATCTTTTCCGATCCTGGTGCCATGTCATATTTTACACATGCCTGATCTATGTGCTGATTACTCATAACGTGTCAATACAGGTTTTTTGTATCTTGAGGCAGTAGAGAGTAAAAAAAAAATACACTAGCTATAGTTTATTTTGAACTTACCACTGATCGATACAAAAGAAGCACTCATTCTTGTAGGTTAAGCCATTTGTAGCGCAAACAAATGCTACCACGTCGGGGCAGTATGCTTCATAGTCAGGATCTATTGGGTAGTACATTTTGCATGGGGGCTGGAAACATGAACATGCCAGGAATAAGAGTTTATTTTTCCCCATTTATTAGTTACCTTCCACTTCTAACCCTCATAGAAATAATATTAAATCCTGCTAGCTGAATGTTTAAGGATTTCCTGTCTTCTGGACTTCCATTGGGTGAGTTTTTGTTTCTTCTTAATGTAGTGACCCTGTGTGTCCCATAATCACTTGAATGATAATCATAATAGAATCCCTGCTAAAACCCAAGTTAATGAGTAAACATATCTTTACTCATTAAGTGTTTGTGACCTTAGAGGGGAGAGGGTTCCCATGTAGTTGATAAGCATGAGGAATGTCTACAGAGACTAGAGATAAGTGATGTTTGTGACTGAGCAAGCAATGGTTATTTTGCTAGATGCTCAGCTATATTTAATCTGTTTTTTTTTACTATAACATTTACTAAAACATTAATATAAGGATTATGCTACATGGGAAGAAGTCCAGCCTGGAGAGATTAAGATGTGTGTCCAACCAAGGCCATGTGAAAAATCTGTCAATGCATGTAGCTGGAGTTTTCTCCAGTCCTGCTCGGGCCCCTGCACTTCCGCAGCCCATTTATAAAATAATCACTCAGAAGCTTATAAACCATATGACAGGCTTCTTGCTATCTAGTTCTTATATCTTAAACACATTTTTATTAATCTATAAGCTGCCACATGGCTCATGGCTTACTGGTATCTTAACATCTGCTTCTCATGGCGGCTGACTCAGCCTTTCACTTCCCCTCCTTCTCCTCTCTCTTTGTCCCGCCTATACTTCCTGCCTGGCTACTGGGCAAGCAGCACTTTATTTATTAACCAATCAGAGCAACACATTCAGAGCATACAAAACATCCCACAGCAAATGCACTTCACCTCTGTGGAGTTTTAGACACCAGTGAGGAGAGTGATCAGTTAGAAGGAGAATCTAGAAGTGAGGAACTAAAGTTTACCTTAGGCCAGCTAGCAAGGTTACGTGATTTGATAAGTGCTGCAAATAAAGTACAAACACAATGAGTTAAAAGAAATAGTGCATGATGGGATATGATCTCACGCACTAGTCACTCACTCTCATAAAGCTGTGTAAAACAATTTAGAGCAACAGAATTTATAGGTGATATTCCTTTATGGACTGCTTTATTTATTTATTTATTTATCTATTCTGTATATACTTTCCAGAGCTCGCACTTCATTTGCAAATTTGTTGCCTCATTGAGGGAACAGTACTGGGCTGCGTGTGTATCTCAGCTACAGAAAAATTGACTGGCATGTGTGAGATCCTGGGTTCTGACTCCAGCATTGCAATATAAATAAATTAATCAATTAAATAAAAACAGTTTGGAGTTGTATGAGGTGTAATGTTATGTCCAGTAAGTTTCCTTTTTCTGCAATTAGGACAATTATATGCGTTTTCAGACTTCTATTAAATTGCATATGCTACATAAGGAGTGTATTCCTGCAGGCCCTGCTAAGATGCTAACTGAATTTGGGTACATGGATGGAGAACATGCAAGTAGAACAAGCATCTTGCTCTCGGGAGACTGACTCTGAGAGCAGGTTTTGTCAGATGCTCTTGGTGCCCACAGACAGAGAACAGCTGTGGGAGAATGAAGGAAGACAGGGCCTCCCGTGGCTCTGTTTCTATTTCAGGTGGCTTAAAAATACCATGGAGTATTTGAACTAGGAACAATAGTCCTAAATTACAAGGTATGCCTCAGAACGTAGGATTAGAAGTACAGCTCCGTAATAGAGCATTTGAACAACACGTGAAATGCCCTGAACTCACTATGTGCCCTCACCAAAAATCAAATACCACAAAAGTAAATGAACAATAATGGAATAAAATATTGAAAAATTCATTCAGAAGAGGCAATATATGTGCATATATAACTCATGTGCACACACACACAAGGAAGATACAGAAGCAAAATCTGTAAAAAATAGTCAACTTAATTCATGGTAAGAGTTATTTAAAACTATACTAAAACGCCACTTATCACCTATTATATCAGCTCCTTAGAAAGAGATGTTTTCATTCTTTAATAGTGAGAATACAAAAGCATTTGTTTATAAAGAGGAAGTTTTCAATATTGAACAAGTAACATTTGAATTTTTATTTAACTCATCACTCCCAATTCAAGACTTTCTTCTGAAGATACACCTCCAACAATACAAAACCTCATATGCACAGTATTATTTATTGAAGCACTATTTGCTGTTATACACTAAAATGAAATCTCTAGTGGAACAGTTGCCAAATGGTTTGTTGCATCTACTCAGTGAAATTCTATATAACAACAACAGAAAGGAAGTCCCCTATGAAATATGATCTCATGGACTTCCAAGATTCAACACAAGTTGGGAAAAGTAAGTTGTAAACAAACATCTATAGTATGCCATCTTCATGTAGGCAGCTAGAGGGTAGTGATGTGTAACTACTATTTGAATAAAAATCAACACAGGAAGCCCAGAGAATTGAAACTGAATACAAAGAAGACGGTGTGTGAGTAGAGCAGAAAGGATAACGGAATGGGGCAAGCTAGCTCTTTGAATGTTGCTTTTTGTTCATTTGGCTTTCATTAAAAATCATTTCAAATTGCGGCTGGCAAAATGGCCTAGGAAGTTCAAGCACCTGCTGCCCAAGCCTGAGGACCTGAGTTCAACACAGAGTGTACAGTGGAGGGGCAGAGCTGATTCCTGAAAGTAGTTCTCTAGCTTCCACACATATGCATGACCACAGCCACAGCCACAGCCACAGCCACACACACACACACACACACACACACACACACACACACACACACGGTATACAAACACTCACACAAGCAACAAAAGAAGGGTCAATGACCTAAAACCTCCAGGTGAGCAGCGAAACTCCTGACAGGAAAGTTTACACTCAGATGGCATCTGCAGGCAGTTAGGAGCTGGGAAACCCTTGACAAGGAACTCGACATGCAGGTAAGAACGTCAGTTAGAATTTACAGCTTGGCGATGCAGAAAACAGACCTGCAGATGGCATTTTCCACCTGAAAAGTTCCCTTCCCTGCCCCGTAAGACCCTCAAGTCTCCTGCACCTTGGTGCACAGTTTCTTCTCATGCCTGCCCTTCGTTGTTCTAATAAAGGACAATCTGCCTCTGTAGAGATTGATTCCCCCAATTAATTAATTAATTAGTGAATTTTGATGTTTTTGAGACAGAGTGTTTCCATGTGGTCCTGGCTGTCCTGAAACTCACTATGTAGACCAGGCTGACCTCAAACGCACAGAGATTCCCCCATGTCTTCCTTTGGAGTACCTGGCATCCTTTTGTTTTATTTTCAAGTCACCTTATTCAATACCTAACAACAACAATAATAATATAAGAAAAAATTAAAAACAAAGAAAATTACTCAAATTGTTTTATGATTTTTTCTGACCCATGCATTATGCGGAAGTGTATTGTTTAGTTTTCAACTATCAGAAGACTTTCTAGAGTAACTTCCTTTGCTGGTAAAAAATTTGTCTTTCATGATCCATCATATATTTACTTATTGCTCAAACTTAAAATTTGCACACAATAGCTCACAAAAAATCACATTTCATCTTCTATGAAAAAGAACTCCACAAACTAGAATTCAAAATTGTTCTAGTTTCATGTCTGTTGCTGTAACAAATATCCTGACGGAAAAAAAAAAAAGACAAAGAAAAGCTTTATTTGGATCACAATTCTAAGATTTTAGTTGATCATTTCCGAGACATCAAGACAGGAAATCACCCAGTGCAGTCACATCACATCAATAATCAAAATCAGAGAAAGAGTAAGTGCATCCTCGTTTGTTTTGCCTTGCTCTCAGTGGGCTTTCTCTTCACATACTTTTCAGGACACCTTGCCTAGAGAATGGTGCCACCCACAATGGGCTGGGTCTTCATACATCAAGTAGCAATCAAGACACACACTGGCAAACTTGATGTAAATAGTTCCTCATTAAGACTCCCTTCCCAGGTGATTCTAAGTGTCAGGTTAAGAGTTAAAACTGACCAGTACAAATACATATTTAATTTTTCTTTAGAATGAAATTATTATTTCATTCTAAATTGACTCCTGACAACTTACAGGAGTCAATTCTCTCCTTCCCCCATGGGTTCTGGGAATCAAACTCAGGTCATCAGACATGGTGACAAGCATCTTTACCCTGTAAGCCATCTGAACATCCATCATGCTGGTTCTACTTATTTATTACCTAGTACTAGCAACAGCACACATTCAAAGGTCAGAAGACAACTTGCAGGAGTTAGTTTGTTCTTCTACCATGTGAGTTTTGGGGATTGAACTCAGGTCATCAGTCATGGGATCAAAAATCCTTATCTAATGAGCAATCTCATACCTCCCCATGACCATCATTAGTTAACTTTTTTTGTATGTGAGTTATAACATTGGTCCAAAAATAAAGACTATGGAAATTAGCATAGCATTTTGATAGCATAGAATTAGATAAATAATGAAACAGAATTAAAAACTCAAAGATACACACAACTATGGAGAAACGAGTTTAAGAAAAGAGTAACAGGGCAATCCAGTTGAAAAGGAAGGGCCATCTTTTCAACAAGTGATGCTGAGACAATTAGGTACCTATAAGGAGAAAATAGAACTGTGAACTATTATATCACAGCATACAAGAAACCTAACTCAGTGTAGATTACAAACATAAACAAAGTTCAATACCATAAAAATGCCTGGCCGGGCGGTGGTGGCGCATGCCTTTAATCCCAGCACTCGGGAGGCAGAGGCAGGCGGATCTCTGTGAGTTCAAGGCCAGCCTGGGCTACCAAATGAGTTTCTTAAAGGAAGCAAAGATTACCTAGATATTATACTACAAGCATAATCCATGAAAAGAAAAACTGACTTTATCAAATTTAGAAACTTCTGCTCTTTGAAAGTCACTTAATAAAGCTCTAAAGCCTACCCACAGACTGGTAAACATTTCCAAGAAATATACCTGGCAGGGAACTTATGATCTAGACTGTTAAATCATTGGTTTTTCTTGTACAATTCTCAGACACGCACCAACAGCGTTCACACAAAATGCCTGTGTTCTTCATTGGCATTTCCCCCACTGTCATATTTCAAAGAAAATTTTAATTCCACATGGAAATGCACATCTATTCTAGGAAAAGGTATCATGTTCACACAATGCGTTACTTATAATGGGTACATTAAAGTGTTCTCTGCAATAGAAGACTTGGTTTGGTTCCAAACATAGAGCAGATTAGAATCTACAATGTAGAAAACAAAGTTGATTTTTCCTCTTAGGAAAATACATTTTAATAGTATGTCATTTGGACTAACATGCTCAACATTTCGTATTTCAGAAAAACACTGATCAAAAGGACAAAAAATGATGACTTTTTTTCTCTACAGCTTTAAGAAAATCAAATTTTTATCTCTAAGATTGCTCACCTGAAAAAGTAACATGTGTCAAAGTAGAGAGTAGCAGAGAAAGTGTGATCACTTGGTGCAAGCAGCTGCTTCTCCTCATGTCTTCTGTGGTGAAGATTAAGAAAATGCCCATTAGTTTATTCCCAGTCAACTGTATAGGTAATTTTCCTACGTGAGAAAACTCAAGGCCCTTGGGGATGCTGTATTGACACCAAGTTGCCCACGGTGGTCTCACACAGGCTCCAGGCACTTAGACATGAGAGACTCTCTTTGCTCTAAAAGAGGACAGGAAAACTACACCAACAACCCCCTCTCCCCACCTCATGTGTGCCTGAAATTACATTCTGTCTAGAATAGAAATTAGGCTCCACACTTTCCAAGTCTATATCATCAGTTTCAGCCTGCATTCCTGCTATTTCTTCTCAAAATTGTAGCCAATGGCACACAAAGAACTGAGTGAGACCCACAATAACTGAAGCTTTTCTATTTTCACATGCAGAGAAAACTACAGGAAGGTGTTGGAGGAAAACAAAATAAGCCAACCAATTGATGAAAACCATACAATGGAAAGTGGGGATCTGAGATATGGGGAAAACAGACATACCACCACTGACCTTGTTTGACAAAGCATAGAGGAAACAAAAAGAAGTTACCTGAATGAACTTTCTGTTGTTAGCCTGAAGTCACAGCTAGCCTCAAGAGGAGCTGGCTAGGAGCTGGTGAAGCCATGGAGGTGGGTTCCTAACTTGGCATGAGTTTATTCTCAAGGCTGTTTCTGAATTTGATCCCTCTTTCAAGCCACCCCCTCAAATGTTTCACGCTTCAGCAGGTAAGGCCAGACCTGGGAGATCTGTGCTGTGGTTTCTGGTTATGAAACATAAGAAATAAAAAACATCCTAAATATCTAATGTTTGCAAAGTGGATTAATGAGCTATTACATTCCAGGCTATTTGGTAAATGTTCTTGGCAAATCGCAGCCTGTTCTCGGTCTTCCCACATTCCTCTGTCTTTACTTTTTAGAAGTCTTACCTGTTTTATATTCAAGCTTTGGTTTCTTTCTTTCTCTACTAACCTGGGAAAGCCTAATATTCTTCTAATCAATAATATTTCCAGTGCTACTCTCTCAATTTCTGTATGTGTTGCCCTCAACAATACCTCAAGATAGGCAATCTGGAAAACTGACCTTTATCTGAAAAACATCACCTCACACTTGAAGCTTCTCTGGTGCCACGTTCTGTTGTTTTGCATCCTGGATGTGTCGAAGTCTCAGGGCCTGACACAGATAGTCCCTTGATGGGTCCATCAACCTTTTGAGACCTTGCTATTTTTTTTCTGTCCTTCTTCTAAGTTGGAGTAAATTCGACTCTGAATTCTTTCAGACCTTAGTGGTGAGAGATAGAAAAAAAAAATCTACACACTGAACTTGACAATCCCACTCTGTGAGAGATTCCCTAGGAAGCCTCTCATTTAATGGCATATTGCTGTTAGGCTACCTAATGCACCTGCTTTTCTTTCTTTTCCACATCCCATCTGTACTGCTGTGAGTAGAGAATGTCACCTTTTTATTACTGAATGAACGAACAAACACAGGACACATGATCTACAGCACTACTCCTTTCACATCGAATTCTGGAAATCATGTCAAGTTTTTCCCTTCTGTTTCCATCCTTAACCTTATGCAGGTTAGCATGGGGGGCTGCTAGTTCATTGCTCCTCCTCTTCCTTCCTTTCTTTCTATAAGTTCTTTGAGAGTTTTGCTTCATACAACATGTTTTGATCATATTTGCCTCCCTTTTAACAACTCTTTCCAAATCTACCTTATTTCCCTTCCTATCCAACTTTATGTCCATTTTTTTTCAACCCTTCAGGACAAAGTTTTGCCATCCAAATATTCCTGAATAGGGTCCTCCCCTGAAATGTGGTTGACTTACCAGGGGCTACACTCTTAGGAAAAAAATACTGTTTCTCCCTCCCCACCAGTTACCAATTGCCATTTGCTCCATGGTTAAGGGTGGGAATGTGTGCCCAACTTCCCTCTCCATGATGGTATTTGGTTTGGATTGGGCTTGTTCAGGTTTTGTGCATGCTGTCAAATTTCTGTGAGTTCATATGTGTAGCTGCCCTGCTGTGTCCCAAAAAAGTTTCCTTTTAGTCATCCATCACCTCTTTCTATCCCCTCTTCTGATATGTTGCCTGAGCATTAGAAGCAGGAGATGTGGAGTATCTGTGTTCCTTTTAGGGCTGAGAATTCTGTAGTCTCTTATTCTTTGTTCTTTCCACATTTGCCTTGTGGGTCTCTGTGTTTATATCATCTACTGCAAACAGAAGTTTCTCAGATGAGTGTTAAAAGATTCACTGAAGGATGGGTATAATAATATGTCATTAGGAGTCACTTTAATACTATCCCCATTTAGTAGTATAATAGTATCAGATTCTACCCTAAGGCCTATAACCTGTCTAGACATAGATTTTTGGCCCAACAGTTGTGTCATATGTGGTTTTTATCTTGTAGAGTGGTACTGTGGAATAATCCTCTTGTATACTGTAAAGATTTGTCACTTGAATTGTTTTAATAAAATACCGATTGGCCAGTAGCCAGGCAGGAAGTATAGGCAGATCAATCAAACTAAGAATGCTGGGAAGAGGAAGGGCAGAGTCAGTAGTTGCCAGCCTGACACAGAGGAAGCAAGATGAGAATGCCGTATTGAGAAAAGGTACCAAGCCATGTGGCTAAACATAGATAAGAATTATGGGTTAATTTAAGTGTAAGAGTTGTTAGTAATAAGCCTGAGCTACCAGCTGAACATTTATTATTAATATAAGCCTCTGTGTGGCAATTTGCAAAGCAGCTGCTGGGTATTTGGGAGTTGCTTATGGGACAGAAACTTCCTTCTACCAAGTGTGACTTAAATCCAATTAGAAAATGGTTATTTACTCCCATGATGCTCCTGCCACTATTGCACCAGTGGTCATGTCTTCCCAAATCTTATTCATTGTTGTAGCTAGCAGGGTTTATAGCAGGGTATGAATGATGATGATTTCTCTACTCTGGTAGCTTCTGTAGCATCTTCCAACACTATTAAAGATATTTTATAAGTATGAAGCTTCCAGGTCTGTACTAGTTTTATTATACCATGAGCTCACAACTCAAGTGGTGGTATCTTCAACAATAAGATTTTTCTCTCATGTTTTGAAGGGTAACTAAGATCAATCACAATAGCCTGTAATATTTTTTGGAGAGTGTTCTATAGGACCTCATTGACCAACAACTCCAAAAGAAGTAACCTATTCCTGGCTTTTTAAATGTTAGCTTCTGGTGTTAGCTTCAGGTGTTGCAGGTTTCCATGTCTTCTTTGAAAGGTCTTCAATATTATTTATCCCTCGTCATACTCCCTCCTCCATCCTACCTTCTGCTCTGGGTATTCCTAAATCTTCCTATTTCATTATTTCATGTTTTACCTTTTATACCAGTGATTTATAACTCCCTTATCTTGAAATTCTCTCCCATGGCCACTTAGTAATTCTCTGACCTTTGTGGCTATTCCCAATCAAACAAATATATCTGAAGATTCAAAGCTAGAATCCTCAGATGAGAGAAAATATGGGATGTTTGTCTTTTTGGGTCTGGGTTACCTCACTTAGAATGATTGCTTTTAGATCCATCCACTTATCTACAAATTTCATAATTCATTTTTAATAGTTGACTAATATTCCATTGTGAAAGTATACCACATTCTCATTACCCATTCAGCAGTTAATGGATATATAGATTGTTTTCATTTTCTGGCTATCATGCATAGAGAAGAAATGAATATGAACAGGTATTTTTATGATATAATATAATATGGAGTTCTTTGGGTATATACCCAAGAGTAGTATAGCTGAATAATGTGATAGATCTAATTTTATCTTTTTGAGGAACCACTACAGTGGTTTCCATAATGGTTGGACCAATTTTCTTTCTCATCAGCAGTGAATACATATTACTCTTTCCTCATATTCATGCCAGTATTTGTTATCATTTGTAGTTTTGATCACAGCCTTTAAGAGGCAATCTCCAAGTACTTTTAATTTGCATCTCTCCTGTGGCTAAGAATGATAAACCTTTTAAAAGTGTTCTTCAGTTATTTCTATTTTATCTTTTGATGACTCACTGTTTAGTTCTATACCTTATCATTTAATTGGGTTTCTTATTCTCTCTCTCTCTCTCTCTCTCTCTCTCTCTCTCTCTCTCTCTCTCTGTGTGTGTGTGTGTCTTAGTTCTTTATATATTCTAGATTATAACCTTCTGACAAATGTTTGCCTGGTAAAGATTTTTTCCCATTCTCTAGATGGCCTCCCTAATGGGGCAGTGGTGTTCTTTGCTATACAGAAGACTTTTACTTTCATTAGGTCCCATTAGGTTGTTGATTTTAATGTTTGCACTTCTTAGGGTCCTTTCCAGAGAGTTCCTTCCTCTTCCTAGAAGGTCAAGAATTTTCCCTGTATTTTTTCCTCTATTAGGTTCAGGGTATCAGGTCTTATGTTGATAGAGTTGATCTAGTTGGAGCTGAGTTTTGTGCAGGGGGAGAGATAGTGAAAGGACTTCATTCTTCTGTGTGTAGCTTTTGTGTGTTAATTTTGAGTCCTGCTTGTTGAATGTATTTGTCAGGTGTAGGAGTTTTCTGGTGCAGTCTTAAGACCAATCAGACAGCTGTTGGTCACCATCAAGTATGAGTACTGCATTACTGCACACCCAGGGTTATCATGCCATGCTGGTTGTTATTGGGCTCATAGTCACCAAAGTTGGGTGGTAGGACTGTTTCTTTCTTTCTTTGGATACTGCCGAGGGCTGTGGAGCATACAGCAGGTGACTTCTAGTGTTTGACAAGTCGACACACCAGATGTATAACTCCCTGATAGGGAGCCCCACCTGGCAAAGCCGTGGGGTCACTGGCTGTGGAAACAGGTTGTTTTCTGTCTGTAACTTCCTCATGTGCCACCATTATACCTCCCTATGAGAACAGCTGTGGGGTGCTTTCCACAGCCCTTTGGTGGTGTGTTTTACATCTCTGGGCACACATTTGGCTGTGGATTTCTGTTTAAGCTGTATAATTTTGATGAACAGAATATTACCAGAATATTTTTCTTTACTGAGACAAGAAAGTAACAGTATTCTCAGTCTCAAAGTCAGCCTTTTACACATTTTTGCAACAACCTTAGAACTAGTCCAAAACAGACTAAGCTGCCCCTGCAGAAAATACACAAAGACTAATTTCCAGGTGTTGTTTATTGCTAAATCAAGGCCAGGCTGTTTACATCAAGACAGTCCTTGCAGTAGCTCCCTTTCTGCAGGTACCTTGACTGCTCAAGGTTCAGCCAGTTGTTTCATGTCTGGCACCCCTCACACACTTAGAGCTACATGTAAGGGTCAGTGTGACATTACTAGCCAAAGAGAAACTAAGTGACTTGCCTTGTGTTTTGAGAATGGGTAGGGCCCTGAAAATGTAAGTTATAATTGTCCAGAGATTGGCTGAGAGAGAGCAGCAGTGGCGGTGTGGAGAGAAATGGCTGTAGGCTGTATAGAGCTATGTGAGAGCTGCTGCAGAATGTGAGTGAGTGAGTGAGTGAGAGAGAGAGAGAGAGAGAGAGAGAGAGAGAGAGAGAGAGAGAGAGAGAGTGCTGAGTGAGAGATGAAGAAGCATGAGAGAAGTGTGAGGAAGTGAGTGGGTGATAGAGTGAGTGAGTAAGGAGTGAATAATGTAGAGGTATGTGTGTGTGAGTAAGTATGAGAGAGAGAGCTGTGTGAAAGAGCTGCTGCTACATGGAGGAGCTGTGCCTAGGAACTGTGTAAAGTGCTGTAAGATGAGAGAGCTATGTAAATGAGATGTGTGAAGATTTGTAACTGTGTGGAGAAAAGGAAGATGAAGCTGTATAGACAAGAGATACAGAAGAGAAATGTATGTAAAAGATAGATGTGTAGACATGTGAAAACAGATGTAACTGTGTATAGAGATGTATGGCCCTATGTACATAAAGAAAAACATGTAGCTGTATGTATAGAATGTAGCAATGTGGAGATATATAGCTGTGTGAAGACAGAAAGAGTCAGAGACTACTCTTAAGATGAAGTAAAAGAGAAAGTTAACATCAGAAAGCATGTGTGTTTTCCTGTGTATTACCAGTTAGATGGAAACTTATTTGTAAATAACCTCAGATAGAAAAAGTCTAGCTCTTGCTATCTTTGTGAATTTTCTTGCATTACCCTGGAGGTGGCCTTGGAGCAGGCTCTCCAATAGGCCCCTGATAGGTGACTTCTGATACCAAGAAAGCTAGTCCTCAAGGAAGAAGCATTTCGGCCCGTTTCAGTCCAGGGGCTTCTGAACCCTATTTCTGAAGTACATGTGTCTTCAGCAATAGATACTTACCTTCCACCTCTCAGGGGCAGCCGAAAGCAGAAGGAATATTCTATAATGTTTAGATTCTTTTGGACAACCTTGACCAACAACCCAAAAGAGGGTTCTCATGCCCAGTGTTGGGGTTTCTGTTTGATAGTCTGGCTGTTTTAGGTCTCATTGTCAACTTGTTTGTTTTCTAATAAGAGAGAGAAAGAAATGGTGTGGGTTTGGGTGAGTTTGGACATATGAAAGATCTGGGAAGAGTTGAGAGAAGGGAAAAAAATAATAAGACTATAGTGCATAAAAAATCTATTTTCAGCTAAAAGAACTAAAAAAAGAGATAGAAATGAACAAAATGCATGGAGATAATTAGAAAGATAAAAACCACAATTAGTAAAATAGATTTAATAAATAATAAGACAAAATCAGGATCCTTTTTTTAAAAAAAGCTAAATTGATGAGGAAAATAGTTACAACAGACTGGAAAGCAAGAAAATCATTGAAATACAGTAAATTAGAAAAATATAAAGTTGTATACATTCTATACTTTATTAAAAACAGCTTTGAAGTTCCATAAGAAATTAATGCTTTTACAAAAATGTAATTTATCAAATTTAACCACATTACACATATAAAATTTAAGCGCATATAAAACCGATAACAAACCTTGTTCAAATCATGTTGATGATTTATTGTAGTGATTAAAAGAAAACTCATAGCCTTTATAGCTTATACCATCAAAAAATTTTAAATGTTAAATCTCCATTCAAGAGCTAGAAATAACAAATGACTAAACAGAAAAGCACAAAGATAATTAGAAAAATAAAAAACGCAATTAGTTTTTAAAAAATCAATAAATAGTATGTCAAAATCAGGACCCTTTAAAAAAATAAATCAATACTGCATACTTCAGTCCTGACGTGCTAGACGATAAGTTTCTAGTACGATGGTCACATGACTGTTATAGCGTAACTAACTACTTTCTGATTTTAAAAGTATATCCATTTAAAAAGTATAAATGTCTTTTAAGGTAAATCAAACAAACAATGAACAGGGCCCTTAAAAGGTCTTACTAATAAAAACAAACCCGGAGCCAGGTATTGGGGTGAATGCTGAATGATCAGAGAAACAGAACAAGCCACATCCAACCTCACCTCGCCAATTCCTCAGCTGATACTGTTACCTCAGACTGAAAGCCTCTGAATCCTCATCCAAATGGATCTCAGCTGAACTGCTGCTAAAAGCTGAAAGCTTAAAAGGGGCTCTAGTTCCTGGTCCTCATGCCTTATATACCTTCTGCTTCCTGCCATCACTTCCTGGGATTAAAGGTGTGTGTCACCATGCCTGGCTGTTTCCAGTGTGGCTTTGAACTCACAGAGATTCAGATGTATCTCTGCCTTCCAAATGACAGGATTAAAGGTGTGTGTGACACCATTTTCTGGCCTCTATGTCTATCTAGTGGCTATTCTGTTCTCTGACCCCAGATAAGTTTATTAGGGTGCACAATATATTTGGGGACACAGTATTACCACAGGGCCCCAGAATTTCAAAAGAGAATTCAATATGGAGTTGGGTGGATATGGAAGGTGGGAGGATCTGAGAGCAATTAGGAGAAAGGAAAGTATAAAACTATATTATATGAAATTCTCAACTTTTCAAATCATTAAAAGAAGAAATAATTCAACCTTTATAACCAGAGAGCTCAATATCATAGAAATAGTTTTGAGAATGGAAAAATTAAGAAAACTTTTATATGCAAATGAAGCAAATACAATTTACATTTGATAAAAAGTATACCATAATAACATTTTAACCTAACATTTGTATCATTGAATAAGATAGTAGGGGAAGAGGGTGGGAAGTGAGAGAATATGAGAAAAGAGACAGCTACTTTTAAGGGGCATTTGAGGGATAGTAAGGAAACCTAATACAGTAGAAGCTTCCTAAAATATATACATATATGAAGATAATCTAACTGAATAAAAAATAATGGAGACGACAGAGCTCCAACTGGAATTCTCTCATCACCAAACAAAGCTTCCAGTAATAGCAATGAGTAACATCTGAGTTGCTTGCCAAAGGGGTCCCATGGGTACCCTCAAACAACCCAGGCTGTTGCCAAGACTATAGGTTGCTCTTTACACACTAAAGGCAAGGTCCCATCACTGAAGACAACAGCTACACAATTCATTGAATATGAAGAAGATGAGCTGGTGCCTACATAGAACCTTCACTTGTTTGTTCTAGTGTCTTTGGTACAGGAAGGTACTCGAAAAACATAAGCACCAACCCAGTCACAAACCATTGGATTGATAATGGTGTCCTGCCTATTAGGTTCTAGGGCAATGGTGGCACAAAGTTTTTAGGAGTAACCAACCAAGATCTGATTTGACCTAAGGGCCACTCCACAAAATGGAACACAAACCCAACACTGCTTGTGTGACCAAGAACCCAAGACTAGATAGCCCAGGGACCTAGGGTAAAACTAAATTCTATAAACAAGCAAATGTAGCAATAAAATATCTCCTTGACATTCTGCTTTATTCATAGACCAGTGCCTTGCTCAGCCATCATCAGAGAAGCTTCTTCCTGCAGCAGATGGGAACAAATACAGAGACCCGTAGTCAGAAATTATGGAGAGAATGAGAGAGAACTCAGAACACCCTGCCCTAAACTGGATGTCTCCATCAACTCCCTCCCCTCAAGATCAGGGAGCTCTGAGAAGAGGAAGAAGAAAGAGTATGAGAGCCAGAGGGAATAGAGAACACCAAGAAAATAAGGCACTCCAAATAAACATGATCAAAGCTCATATGAACTCACAGAGCCTGAGACAGCATGCACAGAGTGTGCACTAGGTCTTTTGGGTATATATTATGGCTTCTGCTTTAGTGATTTTATGGGATTCCTGAACGTGCAAATGAGTGAGTCTGCATCTGTATCTGGTTCCTGTGCCTTTGGCGGGGGGGGGGGGGGGGGGGGGG